>JANHFL010003715.1:23546-36697 GCA_032468155.1 Oxyrhabdium leporinum | reverse complement strand
TGTGGAGACTCTGGGGAGGGGCGGGGAGGGGCAGAGTGGGCAGGGCCAGCCAGGAGTGGGAATTGGGGGTTCAGCGAGCCACGCAGAATCTTCACTAAGGGTCCGCCCAAACCCCTCGAACCCCCAGCAGCCTACCCCTGTATGAAAGGTCAGAATCATCTAAAGAACTGGCAGCTGTGATTTCACACTGTCGTGTATTATAATAACAGTAATATAATTTTATATGCCATCCAACTGCCAATGCCTCTGGTATAGCACTCTGGTAATGCAACTTCTTGTTTGGGAAAAGGGAAGAAATGATTTTCAAGGATGAAATAATCAGTCTAGCATCTCGCAGCTCATCCCCTTTGGCCCCAGCTTTTCTTATAGCATCACAGTCACATTTCATATGGATGGTTCCATTTATCTTGGGTGCCATAAAAAGGGACTGGAAGAAAATAAATAAGCAGGAAAATTCAAGATTTAACTCAAAGTTTGAAAAATATTCTGTATTCCTTCATGGTTTTTTTTTTCAAGAGGGAAAAACTATATGAAGGGCATTCAGTCATGATAGGTACCTCTGAAGTATTTGTTACCAGTAGAAGCCACTGAATAAAAATGAAGGTATCCTCTGGGAAGATACTCTTGTGAGTATCTTCCCAGAATTGGGAAGTCTTCCCACAATTTTCTCAAACATACTTTAAGACAAGCCTGTCTTAAAGTATGTTTGAGAGAAAAAAATAGCTGGAAAATTCATGTTCAAACTGAAAAATCCACATCCAATATTTTGGCTGATTGGATCCATCTGGAGATTTGCCCCTCTTAGTGACCTTTCTTGATGCTTCAGGTAGAGTGGTGATCAAACAGATGTTTGTTAGGCCTAGTCCAAAGGCAGGGAACCTGAACCAGTGTGCGAGTTGGATTTTCTTTGCCTACAACACCAAACTGTGCTGGATGTTATCATAGCATAGGCATTTCAAAGAGGGGAAGTCTCCCCCCCTCCCAACCCCTTTTTAAAGAACAAGCAGGATCAGGATTTGGAAGTTACGATTCAGGAAAAGACACAAGAACCTTCTAAGTATCTGGTTTTCTACTTAATCAGAAAATAGATATGATTGCTCCCAGCTTCCTTGGTCCTGTCCATTTTGTGCAAGGTAGGTGGGAATTATTCTTTTCAGTTGTCTCTTGGAAGAGAGACTCTGCTTTTCTTGACGTGCAGGAGAAAGTAGAGAGCATGTCTATCTACTCCAGCTTATGGAAGCCGGGCTTCTTCAAAAGAGACTTTCCTGAGGCCTCCCAAGGCTCTGGTTTTAAGAACCTTTCTGTCACCAAGGTTACCATCTCTAGTTTTTTAATAGAGTTGCACTTCCCAAAGCAGACCTTTTAAAATAATTTGAGGGCTCTCCTGAACTCTCAGCTCCTGCTCAATGAGCAGATAGAAGCCATGGCATAGGAAGGCTTTTGCAGAAATCTATCTTTTGTGCCAATAACATCGTTTCCTAGTTGGTGAGGTTATGATCACAGACACTCATGTGCTAGTGATCTTCTAGTCAGATTATTGCAATACATTCTCCATAGGGCAACCTTTGAACATCTATTATTGTTGTTCCTCACTTTGCCAATATAATGTCTCTGCTCTGCTACTAGTAAGATTCTGGGTGAAATTCAAGGTGTTGACTGTCATATATAAAACATTACAAGGCTTAAGATCTGATTACCTTTTCCCTTGTTGCTTCTGCCTGGTTAGTAAGGCAGTTAATAACGGTTAAGAGTTGGTATGCTCCAGATCTGAACTATAAAAATGTGACTTTATGGGACACTGTGGGACCTAGGAGCTGTGTCTACTTTGTAGTTGCACCTACTGTATGAAACAGCAACCCCCTCCCTCAAGATTTGAAGTGCCCGGCTATGCTAGGCTTTCATAGAGCAGTGAAAACTAGGCTCTTCCAGCAGGTTCTGGAGCAGAGTGTAATAATGGTTTGTTCCCTGTACAAGGTTATGTAGTATTATTGTATGCTTTGTTATTTCTGTTGCTTTTAATCCTGTTGTGTGAGCTGCTTAGAATACCTTCAGTGACTGAGGTGGCATGCAAAATAACTACTGTAAATGATAATATTCTTTTTTGGCTCAAAAGAGAAAATAATGGTTTTTTAGGTATCTGCAGCTTTTTACTTTAGAGTCATGACCTTTTCTCCTTAGAAGCTGCAACAGCAGGCTTTCTCTGTTTTTGAGAAACTTCAGTAGTAAGCAAGTAATAACGTTTAACCATCAACATATCTGACTGGAAAAATAGAGGCAAAATGGCCATGTAACTCTGGCCTGGAAATAAAAACTGGGTATTTAAATTAGCCAGTGACTGGAAAAATTGAAAAAAATTCTCTATAGGATTTTTTTTTTTTTGGTAAGACTAAAGTGTTAGGTATCTTTGATCTTCACAATTGCACCTGGTTAATTTTCTAACCTTCTCTTTGAGTCTCTAATAGTTCGTTAACTAAGTGGAATATTTGGCAAAGTTGATTTTACCAATGTTTTTAGGATTCAGGGTTCAAAGGCAATATTCTAGATTGCTCATAGAAACAAACTGGCAACTAGCACAGCAACCAGCATAGCTCTATTAAAATTTATAACAGACTTAATAAAAGTTATAATTATGTCCATTTGGCTAGCACTCATTCAAATTCTAATTATGGCATTTTGGATCAAATTCATTTCCACGCAATGTATAAAGACAGCTTCTTAAATAACATTTGGCCTAATCTCCTAATAATTATATGAATAGTCACTAGATGTTCATTCCTCATAAGTATGGTTAGCCTGTAAACTAAATTTATAACTAATTCCTGACACAGATAGAAAATCAAGAGTCACCATGTTCTTGAGGGCAGCAAGGGATGAAAAGAATCATGCAACAAATCACTGACTCTGGGAGAAAAGCCTTGGTCCAAATTGAGTCCTAAGTTCCCCATTGCCCCCAAGATTGATTGAATTGCCAATTGCATTTGGGAACATATCTTGAAAATAGGGATATAGAAAATTCCTTACACTCAATCAAATACCTAAACCCATATTGTTCACATCAGACTGCTATATCCTCCAGATATTTTGAATCAAACTGATGAAAATCCTTGCAGTTTGCTAATGTATACTGGTCTGGTGAGAACTTAAATCTGAAGGCTATAGGGGGTCCAAATTCCCTACTCCTGGTGTGCATGTCTGGAAAGAGTTCTTCACGATTTAAAGAAGGGTCTTTCTCAGCTCTACCTGGAGATTCTGTCAATTAACGTAGACTTTTCTGTATGGAAATCATGGAGCCCAACACTCAGCAATAGGATTCGCTTCATAGATTATAACCAGAAGTCATTATTATAGGACTCTTTGAACTGATAGTGCCCACTCTTGCTCCTTGTGATCACCATGTTCCTCACCTTCCTGCTGCTGTTTGTGTTCAGTGGAATATGCTTTGCCAATCATGGTCCAGACAGGTTTGAGGCAACCAAAAAGCCCTTCCAGAAAGCCACTCCCTGTCTGGCAGTGGATCCGTACTTGGTCAGCATGGTAGCGGGTGGGCCGGACTTCAGGATTCCCAACTCCAGCTCCTGCGCCAGCTCCGCCTCCCCCCCCACTACCAGCTTCGTTCTCGTGGAGCTGCAACACGCTGTTGGCAAACTGTTCGTGGGTCTCCTCGCTGGGGGTGGGACTGTGTCCACCGCCTCCACCTCCACTCCCGTCTATGGGCAAGACGTCTCGCAACACACACTGTGTGGGCGTCAAGTCCTTCTCAGGGGTGCAGTCCGAGGCATCTGGATCCAACTTCCGGAGGGAATTCTCCGTCAAGATAGTGTTGAAATTGCCAAAGGAGGGGGAAGGCGTGCGGGTCTCGTGCAGGCAAGCCATGATGACACGTATCTTGGGGTAATGTGCAGCTAGTCCCTAAGAGGCAGAAAAAGAGAGAAAATGAAAGGGTCATGGATTAGACAACTAGCAGGAATCAAGAGCCAAGTTTTCACATTAATAGGTAACTCATGGAATATGAAAAAGAATTTGGAACATGGAACCTCAGGTAACCTTCAACTTAAAACCATTTGTTTAGTGAATGTTTGAAGTTACAACAGAACTGAAAAAAGTCACATATGACCAGCCTTCACACTTAACCACTTTTGTAGCATCCCCACATGATCTAAAATTAGGGCACCTTGGCAACAGGTGTGTATTGATGATGGTTGCTGCATTCTGGGGTCGTTGCTCATGACACTTTAGGCATGAGTGGACATGTGAGTCTTCTTTGTTGAAAATGGCTCTACATACACATGTAGAGGCAACCAAGAGAATCTGGAAAAAGAAGTGTCTGTACATCTGCAATACAATGTGTGGTTAGTGTGGCTGAGGGATGAAAAACCGGTGAACAAGAAAGAGAAAAAATGTTTCTTTCATATTGTTTATCTGCTGTAAACTGTCCACTCTTAAAAGTTGCTTTTCAGCTTTGAATAAAAGTACACATGTAATTTGGAATTTAACATGGAATTTGGCCCTTGGGATGTTTTAATGGAAGACTCCACGCTAGTTGGGCTCCATATTTAGGAAACCATGTTTCCTCTACAAGTTGTTTCCAAGCTATTAGAGACCTAGTCAAGTAACGTGCATCTGTAAGTCAGAAGGGTGATTAGGATGTTTGGTACATTCCTCTCCAGAGTTTACCCCAAAAAACTAAAATGGAAATTTAGTTATCAGGATCTTTGCGTTATCCAGGTTCGTAATTAGGCAGAGCTATGTCATGGCATTTAGCCAAACTTGGTTATATTTCCATTTCAGATCTTTCAAAAAAGCAGAGTCTGTTTGGGGATAGTGCATATGAAACAGAATGAGAATATGCATCCCTGTGGTTTCATTTGTTACTGGTTTATATTGTTTATTGTTTATTCATTCAAGATTGTTTTAAGCTGCTCCCTTTCCTCAAGGACTGCAAAGAGATAATCATGAAATCTTAATGCTTGAAAGAGACTTCCATATTTGAAAAGCAGTATATAGATGTGCATATTTAGAAGAACACATCTTTTAAAAAAAAGAAGAAGCACAAAGTCACACATTTGGATCTTCTTGTACTGCTATTTCCTGTAACAGAAATCTTCATGATTTGTGAGAAACTTTGCAGGAATACAGCAACTCAGTGTTATACAAAAGCCAAATTTGGGGGCCTGGAAGAAATCCTTCAGCAGAAGTGAAGAAGCAAAGGTAGATAACATCTTACATATATATAAAAAAAAAGAAAGTTATTATTGTAATATCCATTTAAAAAAGCACTCAACTCTGGTTATAGAAATATGCTTCAGTGTTTTAAAATAACTTTTTACTTAAAAAGTAAATCTGACAAAGAATTTAACTTTGGGAATGATTTCTAAACTACAATTTTATATGTAGATTTGTGCCACAGCCAAAATTTTGGTGTCCTTTTACAAAAAGTCTTCATATTTCAGTTTTACAGGATTTTCTAATCTTTTATGATTTCTACTGTGATGGCTACTGTTTCTGGCATTTATATTCCTGGAGTGCAATGCTTATTATAGATATATTTTAAGTGATATTATACACGCATGAAATAATTTCTACGATGCTTGTAAAGTTTTTATGTATATATGTAGCCTACTTTCAATTCCTCTTCTCTAACTTTTTGAGATCCAGTTGAGTCCAGCTCTTTTTTTGATTGCACCTAATAGCCCACAATCAATTGGATACCGCCAGATGGTCAGAGAAAAAGAGGAAGGGCAAAGAAATCCTGGCGCCAAATATTTCAGGATGATCCAAAAAGCATCAACCTTAAATGGAAGGATGTGGAGACTTTAGCTGTGGATCAAAAATTGTGGAGTAAATCTGTAGCCCAATGTGCTTAGCATAGGATGTGATGATGATGATGAATAGACAGCTTGCTTTCCTAATGCTGTAACCTAACCTTCTAATCTAAGAGATATATACATTAGAAGATTCTATTGGCTGTTGTGACCCTTTTCCTCTCCCCCCCATCCATTTCAGGCGTGAACAGTCTCCAGTTTGGGGCCTCTCTTGGGAATGTCCTGCCTCTTCCTTGAGAAGCCATGGTGTTATTACCAATGCTTCTCCAGCTGCATATTCCACTGCAGGTGTGCACATTCTACGGAAAGTTAAAGTATAGGCAAAGTGAAAGATAAATATACACATATCCATCACATTATTCCTTTTTGGGTAAGCAATGATATGCAGAGAGCAAAAAAGGAGCAAGAAATAGCAAACTAAATAAATTAAAAGCAAGAGATTTTTTTTTAAAAGAAATTTATTCCAAGATCATACATTATATTTTTTCATACTTTTCTATCCTTGCAAACTCTCCTCTTACAGTATTGCTTTATGTTATTTGAATTCCTCTCCTCTGTCTTTTTCAGGATCTCATCAACTCCATTCAACTACAATTTTTCTCCATCCTTTTGCCACATTCATTCTTCCTTCACATACTTGTTTTGCAGTTCAGCCCTCATCCATCTCACTATATTATCTAACTAGTTATTACTTTTATTATTTTATTTGTATGCTACATTTATTGTTTTTACAAATAACTCAAGGTGGCAAACACACCTTTCTCCTCCTATTTTCCCCACAACAACAATACTGTGAGGTAGGTTGGGCTGAGAGAGAGCGACTGATCCAAGGCTCCCAGCTGATTGTCATGGCTAAGATGGGACTTGAACTCATGGCCTCCTGCTTTCTAGCCTGATGCCTTAACCACTAAACTAAACTGGCTCTCAAACTACCTCAACTTTTATTTTATTTATTTTAATCCACATTTGTTCACACACGCACACACGCACCTTCATTCTTGATCCTACCTTTCCTTATTTTACACACATGCTATTTACACCCAAGTGATCACAGTATTCAATTTACCTTTATGTTTTAAAAATTCTTTACACATTTTTCATCTTTAGTACATATTCCATTCAGGTATATAAGCTCCTTTACCTAATCTAGTAGTTGCCATTTATTTATGACTTGCAATCTCTGTAACAATCTCAGTCAATAACTCGGCATTGTCACAATACAGAATTTCACATATATTTATGTCCCAACCAACATACCTGTAACTATACCACAAATATTTCTTTTTGTTTTGTTTTGTTTTATCCATAAACCCATGAACTACCTTGGGTTATCAGACATTCTTGCCTCTCCCTGATCACTGTTGAATCATTCAGTAAACATCCCATTTATTCTTATGCCTGTTTCACTTCCATCATATAACACTGTTATTACACTTGGCAACTAAGCTTCAGTTCCCAATATTTTACGATTCAAGCCCATTTGCTTTATCATATACTTTTTCTAAATCAGCAATGCAGTAAACTTTCTCATATTCATACATATTCAGTGACTTGCTGAAGAGTAAAAATCTGATCTGAACACCTTCTGCAAGACATAAAGCTGCACTGAAATTCCCAAACGTTGCTCATTGTCATCGTAACTTTTATATTTGAATTCTGTCAAATACCTTCACAGGCACTCTTGGAAAACTAATTCAGTAGTTTTTGCATTTACTCTTTCTACTTTTCCTCTGGTAGGGGAACAATAAATTCACTCTTCCAATGATCAGGATGCTGGGTTCATTCAAATATTTAAAAGTCATGTAGTCACCCTATAATCACATCCATATTTTCGTATTTCTCTAGTTTCACCATCTATAACTGCAGCCTTACATTGTCTTAACATTCTTACAACATTTATGATTTCCTTTTCTTAACTTCCTTAACTCTTTCCTTGTTTAGTCTTTTCACCCATTTTCATTTTTTTTTATAATCATCAAAATTGTTCAGCATTCTCTCTGCCTCTTTTAACCAGAACTGCTCCTAACTAAATTTGAGAGTCAGTTTGGTAAAGTGGTTTTTCTTCTATGTCTCTTTTACCCAAGATCCTTTGACCCTAAAAATAATGGCCAGCCACACTTCCAGAAATTGTTCACCACCCCTCTATCATTAATATTCTTGCTCTACATCATAGTCATCAAGCACTCACCATTTTCATTAATTCTGTGGTTTCCAAAGGGGCCAATAACATTTTTTGCACTCTGTCATCTCATTCCCATCCATCCATTCATAAGACCAAGAAAAAAAAATTCATTCATTCTGAAATATCTTCATTCTCCACATATTTTTTTCAGAACTCATCTCTGCTTTTTTCACTCTCACGGAACAATCATCTGTGTATGGGCTCCTACTTTCATAAACACCCACAACTTAGGTAATACTAACTTCAGACATATATCTTAGTCCTTCCATTCATAATTAACCCCATGCTTAAATGTATCTGTATATTTACCAATTCCGCTGCATAAAACCAATCCATTTTCATGAAAATCTATTACATCGTGTTTGTTTGCACAACATATATTGGTATGAAATATGTCTGGCTGGCTGATGATCTTAACTGGGGCTTATATTATGACCATCCTGAAAAATCATGCTAGGACTTATTTTCTAGCTGGTCTTATTTTCAGGGAAACATATTATTACCTGCCTTAGGTATACCTGTGCTATGTGTGCCTTTCCCAGTTAACATTAAGGATGTATTATTCAGTCTGGATACAATTTGACCAGTATGTCTTAAATACAGTGCAGCATTGCAGGAAAACTCTTCTCACAGTCTGGAGTTCGATCCTGATGGGGCTCAAGGTTGACTCAGCCTTCCATCCTTCTGAGGTCGGTAAAACAAGAGCCAGATTCTTGGGGGCAATATGCAAATAATGCTTAGTAAACTGCCCAGAGAGTTCTGCACAGGTAGTCATTGACTTACCACCACAATTGGGACAAGAATTCCAGTTATAAATCCTTATAGTCATAAGCCGAGGCACCACATGACCAGACCCAACTTTTCTATTTCTTATGGCATCTGTTAAGCGAATCTCTGTCATAATCCCAATTCCACTCTCCCAAATGGGTATTTTTTGCCATTAAACAACTGGTCATAAGTCGAGGACTACCTGTAAAGTGCAATGGGGCGGTATATAAGCCTAAATGCTATTGTTATTGTTTTTTTATACAAGCTGCGATCTGTAACTGAGGGTAACTTGCAAGCCAATAGATTATTGCCTGCATCTCACCAACTTGGAGGTATATGCAGCAAATCAAGATACACAATGTAAAAGAAATCTTACAAAAGAGACCATCAAGAGCTATGGGAAGCTTAAGGTAAGGGATAGACGAGAGGGGACAGCAAGGGAAAAGGCACAAAGATATCTATAGGAGTCCTAAATAAATGGCTGGATTAACAAGATAGATTCCTCAGAGGGGAAAAAAATAGGAACCTTAATAGGCAGACCACCACCACCACTTCCAAAATAAAGTAGGGAGGAAAAGAATGAGAGACCTTTAAAAAGGGCACTCAGAAGCTTTAAATGTAAGATACTGCATGCCACAAGCAATAAAGATGGTTCAAAAGTGCCAAGGGGATTGTATGCTCAGTGTAGTGAGAAAGAAAATGAAAAAAAAAAAGGAAACTACCATCAAAGGACTAAAAGAGGGCTAATGATAAAAGGAGAAACCCAGTGTTTCTCTTCGCTTTGGGCAGTGGCCTCCCCTGCCAAATGAGATGGGGTCAGCAACATATCTTTTGTCTTCTTGCTCATATTGTGTGTACTTTTGCTTAGTGACATTTTGCAAGGAAGTCTGGTGTATTTTGCATCATAATATTAGATACTGGTAGAGTTAAAAAAAAAGGGGTAATACAAACTAATACAATCAAGCAAAACCTTTCTAGGCAGACTGCCTTTGCACATATGTTATGTTTATTCATTTATCTGGCACTTGCATTAATTAAAACAAGAATGTGAATGTTTTATATTAATTAAATATGAGAATGAGGGATCTGTGACTTGGTAATAGATCTTAAGAAAAGGCTTTTGGAACAGCAGTTTATCAAACATCAAGTACCATAACATATTGACTCACCTGGCTGCAAAAATAGGCAAATGCCTCCGCAGCAAAATACTTCCCAATCTTGACAGCTTTAGTGAGGAATTCAGCTTCCAGAATTCCCAGACAGCATGGGTGGCTGGGGAATTCTGGGAGTTGAAGTGCACACAACGTCAAGTGGCCAAGATTGATAAACACTGCCCTAGCAGCAAAGGTATTTTGTAGTGGCTGCTATTATCTGGGGACGTAGTGGGTTCTATTTTATTGTCTCAAACAGAGTTGGCAGACATCTCTCATGGATTCTTGTACCCAGCAGGGAGTCAGATTTTACAATCAAAATTGCCTTTTCTTTAGCCCATGATTTTGTTTAAAAAGACGCACTGCTAAATGAAGCAGTCGAATGACTGTATTATAAATATAGGCTGCTCAGAAGCCTGATCAAAATGAGAGCTGCAATGCAGGCTGCTATTAGCCCCCAAAGAGAAAAGTCCAACTAGTATGTAATTAAAGATGGTCATAGTAGGGTGAAGAAAATAAGACAAGAATGAAACATGCAGACCCAGATGGAAATCTGAGTGTTTTCACATGGCTGTCAAGATCAGGCTTTGGGGCAGCGGCCCAGAGCCCCATTCAGCTGAACGAACAGGAAGGCAGACTTCCCAGATTAAAAGAAGACACATAATCACATACAGCGGTTGTTTTATTTCAAACGGGAAAGAAAAGATGACAGGCATTTGTTGGGAAGAAGATAATTCAAAGTGCTCTTGGCAAACAGAAGGCACAACAGTGGGAGAGAACAGAGGGAGATATTTTTGAAATGACAGTGGGGAACCGGCTTTTGACTAAAACATCTGTGTGTCAAGAATGCCGAAGGAGACCCCATCGAGAGATTTTTGTTGGCTTCCCTTTGTGTAAGATCAAGGCTACTCTTTCTTTAGTTTATAAAAGAAAAATTGCATCTGTGGCTGACCTGAGATGGACCTCAAAGCACTGAATTTTTATTATGCCCCCAAACTGTGTGCTGCCATTATCATACTATTATTATTTTTAAAAAGCAACACTCAAAAGAGGAGAGAAACCCAGTCTGGAAAGCTAAATGTAAAATAACTTGGCCTTTTGAGAGAGACAGAGAAAATATCAAGCTGTTGAAGAACTAAGGGCCAAATGAATAATGAACTGATAATATTTTTATAAAGTGCTGTACAAGTAATCCTTGACTTGCAACAGTTTATTTAGTGATTGTTCAAAGTTACAATGGAAAAAGGGACTTATGACTTTTTCACACTTACGACTGTGGCAGCATCTCCATGGTCACATGATTAAAATTCAGATGCTTGGCAACTGACTCGTATTTATGACTGTTGCAGGGTCCTGATGTCATGTGACCACCTTTTGCGATCTTCTGACAAGCAAAGCTAATGGGGAAGTCAGATTCACTTAAAAACGGAGTTACTAACTGAACGACTACAGGGATTCACTTAACAACAGTGGAAAGAAAAGGTGTAAAATGGGGCAAAATTCATTTAACTACCACCTTGCTTAGCAATTGAAATTTTGGGCTCAATTGTGGTCATAAATTGAGGGTTACCTGTATTGAATGCTATATACATCCTAATACATATTTTTTCGTGTTTCACTTTTCTTTGGCACAAAAGCACTTGCAAATCTAGATGGCCAACTTTGCAAATCATCCCTGAAATATCAAGTTTGATTGTTTCTCCTGAATGTGTTCAGTCGTCTTTTAGCATGCATGTAGCCCCTATTCATTTAGCGTCAGTTAGCTACATATATGAAGTATGCATAAGTGCATCTAGTATGTGCACACGTTCTGGAATGTAGGCCACCATTCAAGGTGTTTTTATGTTACTCTTCCAATAGATAAATTGTCCTGTGAGAAAGAACAGGAGAGTGGTGGCAGCATGTTAGAGTTTCCTATTCAAGTTCCAGCAAGATTAGTTTTGTTCACATGCGTGGACTTTTAACATACACATTTTATTAATGTGGTGGACCACTTTGGGAATGACCAGTCAAAAGGGTAACATAAATTGAAACTCCCTCTTTAGCATTCCAGTCTAAAACAACAATTCTCTTTCTGCAAATGCATTAGAAGTGGCTTTGGTATGCCACTTTATAGGTATGCCAAAAAACACTCTATTTCCAGGGAGAGTATTTTATTCCTACAAACTTGCATCCCATGTTCTATGCAGTAAAACAGATTTCTAAGTTTTGCAATGTAGGTCACATTATTGTAAAACATCACATATGCATCAACACACTCCTCTAAACCCAAAATATGGCAGATACAAACCAGTGCTCATTGTCTGCACGTTAATTGTGATTCATTCAGCTCTACATTAGCTTGTGCATCCAGTCAACATCTCCTTCCGCACGTCAGCAAATACCTTAAACCCATAGGCTGCTCAAAAATATGGAAGTCAACAGCGTTTGCAAAATTACAGAAACATAACATATTC
Organism: Oxyrhabdium leporinum; assembly: GCA_032468155.1. NCBI lineage: Eukaryota > Metazoa > Chordata > Lepidosauria > Squamata > Cyclocoridae > Oxyrhabdium > Oxyrhabdium leporinum. Next base: position 24,318 of record JANHFL010003715.1, on the reverse strand, counting down.
ACCTGTGGTGCCTCTTTAGTTGTTATGAATGTAGGAAGGTGAAAATACAAAACATCTGGACATTCCTACTGAACATATACAGAAAAAAATTATCAAGATATTAGTGGGATTTTGATTCACACCCAAATCATGAAAATGTTCTGTTGCCTAATCAGTTGTCTTTGAAATTTAAAGCAAAAGGGTATGTATGTACCTCTACCAGGCAAAATGAATAGACATACACATTTTAAGCTATTTACTTTACTTGCAAATGGTCACTCAATATGAAGGACCAATGGATTTGCCAGAAGTGCAAGTAATTCAAGGAAATATTCATTTACGATCCAAAACCTGGATGGAAAGAGAAGCAAAGCCTGCCAGCCTTGTTAAATTCTGCTGATATTCACACATCCCAAAGGGCCAGCAGTCACTTGAAGTGTAGTGAGGTCCTTAATTCTCTGCAGGGTGACAGCCTGGGCTCTCTCCAAGGTGCTGGATCCATCAGCCATCTGCCTCCTTTGTTGCCTGCACACTCCCTGTGGGTTTGCCAATTGGAGTTGTTTCTGAGATTTGTCGCTTCCTGTTCTCAACATACATAAGCAGGCAGAGAAAGGCCAAAAGATATGCACAGGTCTAAAATACTTTTCAGGCTGAAACAATCAGAAATGTGCATTGATTTAGACCTTGACAGGTACTTAAGAAACTATGAAGACGAATGCATCCCCATACTTTAATATTTTCTTCTTTAAGATAAAAAGAGTAAGTACCAGAATCTGTCCCCTCCCTTCCCCCC
>JANHFL010003715.1:0-23258 GCA_032468155.1 Oxyrhabdium leporinum | reverse complement strand
CTTTGCAACCAAAGTGGGTCAGGAGTGCAACCCTCCATTTATTGCATAAAAGCAACCTTTTCCTTATCTGGAATTAAAAAACTCTGTGGAAGCACATGTGTTTCTTCACAACTAATTATTAGCCCAGAAAAATGTATCACATTTCTCCAGCTTGCATTTAAGAGAATTAAAAAGCCTCCAGGATATTTCTAGCAGGAATCAGGTGCCTTGCTTCTCTTCTGAGTGAAAAGCCAACTGGCAGGAGAATCAAAACCATTATTAAAAGGAATTCTTGCTATTGGTTAATACCATGTTACTAGGCATCAATGTAACCCAGCCACTCTAATTACTCTACTTGTTATTTATTTAATCCTCTGAAATGTGAACCTGATTGAAAGATTTGAGACAAATCAATCTAGAGCTCGCAGGGGCACAGAGATTGTTTAGACAGACACCCAGGGTTGAAGCTTAAATATAGGCAGCTTATACAAGAAATGCAGACCAGAGGATGGATAATATGTCACAAATGATCATTATTTTTATTGATTATTGAATCATTATTGAAATGCAGACAGTTCTTTTTTAATTATCTATCTGGTCTTTTTTCACATACTACCTCCCACAGAATTTCTCTTTTGTTTATAGACAGATGGAGGAGGAAACTAAATAAGATGATACCATGCATTCCTACAGGGGATCCACTCTTGATGGCGTAATATTTGACAAATGATGAAAAACTCAACCACCACCCTGGTCAACACATGCAGTCACTCAATTCACTCACCATACACATTAGAGACGATTAAAAAAAAACCCTGTTTGCATTTCAAAAAGAATAGTAGCATGCAAGGCTAGGAAGGGGCCTTGAGGTAATCTTGTCTAATCCCCAATGGATTCCTGTCCAGTGAAGGAATCCAGCACTACTGCATCCCTGAAAAATGGTTTTTGCAACCTGTTTTATACTTCCAGCCAAGGTGAGTCCATCACCTCCCCTGACAATCAGAAGAGCTCTTACCATCGGGGATTTAAATCTACTCCCTTGTACTTCAAACCTTTTGTTTCTTTTCCTACCTTCTAGAACAACTCTGAACAACCCAGCCCTATTTTCCACATAGCAGTCCTTCTGGTGTTTGATGATACAGTAGCTGTTATGTCTCCCCACACTCTTCTCTTCATTGAATAGTCTTCTACCATTCCTCATACATATTTCTTTCCAGGCCCATTTTCATCTTGCTTGCTTTCTGGATATATTCAAACACAGAAATGTCCTTTTGAAAAGGTAGTGGATGCAATAATCTAGGTGTGATTTCACCAATGCAAAATGGAGAAGAATTTTGATTTCTCTGGATCCTGACACTATATTTCTCTTATGCAACCCAGAATTGCATTTCCTTTTTCTGCTGCTCAATGACCTCAGTGGCTTAGATCCACTTTGTGATCAACTCCACACCCAGATTCTCTTTTGTGTGTGTGGCTGCCCAATAGTGTTTCCTACCTCCTATTTTTATGTTTTTTATTTTTCTTACCCAAAATAAGGGATGCACCTTGCTGGTCTCTCCTTGTTGATTTATTTGTCAGGATAAGGAACCCCTTGATACTGATTTTCTAAGGTGTTTGCTCTCATCTATTTTTGCATTATCCCAAATCTGGTCATCATATTTTCTAAACCCCTAGCCAAGTAATGTATAAATATGTTCAATAACACAGGACCTAGAATGGAATCCTATGGAGTGCCACTTGATGCTTCATTTTACTTAGATGTGGAGCCATTGCTGGTCTTTCATTTCAGTACAATTGTTCAATGAGCTTTGTATGAGTCAAACTTCTGTCAGTCAAAAAGAAGTGAGCCATCATATTCATGAATAGATTTCATTCTAAAATTAGATGAAATATGCTTTTTAAACCAAAATTAAAGTAATATAAGATTATGGAGCTCTTGAATTGCACAGAGTTCTAACATAAAAGAAAGATATTTTCATCAATAAAAGGGGCAGTCCAGCAAGTTACACAACATTCTTCAACAGGTATAGGAGACAAGTAAGTTGCAGTGCATTTTCTGTAAAACTTTAATAAAGGAAAGCTTCTACAATGGCTCCCTTGGGGAGAAGATACACAGACAAAGAGAGAATTCCCTAAATAATTGTTCACGTAATAAACTTGCTATGTAAACAATTACACAGGTTAAATGTGGATATATGAAATACATAGATAAGTTTATTTTTAATATAAAGTGGAACCACCTGAAAACACTGACCTTTCAACTTAACTGGGAAGGCTGTAAATCTTTGACTCCTGGAAGAAAATCCCAAGGCCACAGGTTGGTAAAAAATCTCTTGTGTAGGTGGAAGGATGAGATGAAAGAGATGAACTTACAATCTCTATCAAATAAATATCTACAAAGATTTTTTTTCTGAGTAGAAACTCCAGGAGAAAAGGAGGCATGTTAGAAGATGAGTCAGGAGAGTCCATTGACTTAAAAAGCCTTCCTAAATATGACTCCAGGCTCTCCGTTGATCTATGCTGGCCTTAGAGTTATTTCAACCCTTTGGATGCATGGAATGAAAATTATTCGGGTCTTCCAAGTGCCACAGGTAAAAATTGTTCTGCTCAAATGGATTATAATCTCATTTGGAAGATTCTCTGAGCAGGTTTTGTTAAGGAGGAAAGCATCCTTCTGACAGAGGAAAAGAACTCTGTTGGTGGTAAAGGAGATCCATAAGTATAAGCTGTTGGCATTGTTCCAGCTGTCAGGAGGCCCTGAAGCAACTTGCTTGGAAGCTGCTGCAAGGCAATCTTGGCAATATCCAAACCACTTCTGTTCTCTCAGGAGGCCCTTGGAAGGAGGTGACTTGTCAGCTTCAGATAGGGGCAGATGTTTCCCCTAGTTGTGTGTGTGTGTGTGTGTTGTTTGTGTATGTGTGTGAAAACAGTTATAAGCACTGCAGCAAAACAAAAATATATCTCCCTCAGAACCTTTGTCTTGGTATGGGCCAGCAGAGATTTGATGATCTGCTGCTAATGTCATTTAGGATCGCACTGCCCAGGTGCAATCCTACATTGTCATGTAGTACTTGACAATAAGTACTACAGAGCTCAATGGTATTAACTTCCAAGTAGGCATGCACGGGATTGTACTATAGGCATTTTTCCAGCGACCTGGAAGCTTGGTGAGAGTTACTATCTCCATTTTACAAATGGGATGCTTGATTCTGTTACTTCTATTCTGGGGTTGAAAGATAGCTGGATTTACAGTAATTTTTCAAATATGTACAGGAGCCCATGGATCCCTGAACCAGGTGATAGTATGTGTTTATATGGGTAAAGGAAAAGATTTAGTTTTTCTACTCTGCAATAATATTTAGTATTTCTTATTTTGTCTTTTCCTATAGGGTTTGCTCTCCCTCACATTAATCTGCTTATACAAACTTTCATCTTCTTAGAGCCAACCTGACTCATTGTTTTTAATGGATTTATCCTCATGCTCTGCTACTATAATCAGAAGCAATGCTCAGGGACATTATCCTGTGGTGGGGAATTGAAGAACAGCTTGACATGATTTATCTAAGGTCAGACAGGAACATTGTGGTGGATAGGCTGAACTGAGCCGAGTCACTGGCAATTCCTTTGTCTCTCTTTTTTCACTGAACTTTCATAGTCTCATACAAGTGATGGCATTCTCCTATACAAGGAATTTTGCAAGCCGTTGCCCCAATACCTCTGTAGGGCACCACACTGGGGCAAGCTGGCTATTGTGGTGACGCAGTGGTTAGAATGCAGCACTGCAGGCTAATTCTGCTGACTGCTGGCTGCCAGCAGTTCAGCAGTTCGATCCTGACGGGCTGAAGGTTGACTCAGCCTTCCCTCCTTCCGAGGTTGGTAAAATGAGGACCCACATCGTTGGGGGCAATATACTGACTCTGTAAAACCATTAAGAGAGGGCTGTAAAGCACTGTGAAGCGGTATATACGTCTTATTGCTAATGTGTGCATGTGAAATAGATCGTTTTATTGACCACGCACAATTTAGGAATGCATCGTGGTTCCTTTTTGCCTCAAGGGGGCTGGTGACATGTTTTTATCAACCGAAAGCTAGGATCTGCCTGGAGAACCTACAGCTACACTAAAAGATCAAAAGAGCAGACCGTTAGAACTTCCTCTCTCTTTGCGCATTGTAGTTGAATCAGCCATAGACTTTGTTTCATTCCAATGTGTTCATTCCATATTGTGCTGGAGAGGCTAGTGATTGGCTAAGGAGCGGCCTGTATGCAAATGAAGCCCACTGCCCATATGAACAACTGTGTGCAAATGTTGCTTCCTTACAACTGGCATTTGTAAAAGCACACGGCTTTGAGGGTGGCACACAGCAACATCACTGCTGTCTCTAGTAAAACACACCTCTCTCCTCAAAGATGTCAGGCAAGAACCTGACAGAACTACAGCTTTGATTTTCATTCTTAACAAGGTGTGAAGTCATTTAGAAGAAAATGGTACAGACAGTTCTCGACTTACGACCCCTCGTTCAATGGCCATTTGAAGTAACAATGGCACTAAAAAAAAGTGATTTATGAATGTTCCTCGCACTTATGACTGCTGCAGCATCCCCACGATCATGTGTTCAAAATTCGAGTGTTTGGCAACCAAGCATGTATTTACAATGGTTGCAGCATCCCAGGTAGATATGATTGCCATTTGCAAACCTGCCCAACAGGCTTCCGACAAGCAAAGTCAAGGGGGAGGGGGAGCCGGATTCAGTATATGACCACACGATTAGCTTAACAACAGTGGCAAAAAAAAAAGTCATAATAACAGGCGCGGCTCATCTAAAAATCGCCTCGCTTAGCAACAGAAATTCTGATCCCAACCATGGTCATAAGTTGAGGGCAACCTGTACAGTTTTCTCACCCAAAATATGGTTCTTCATCCCTCCTGTTAAGCAAGTCCTTCCCTGCAGCTAATGCCATCCCCTTCTCCTTACCACAAACGGAGGAGAACAATCTGGCCAGAGGAAAAGTTGCAATTGCCTGGCTATTAGAAACTGAGAAAGAGAAAAGAACAGAGGAAAGTGAGAGCGGCTGGCCAGGAAAATGAACAGAGAGATATAACTAATGGAAATAGTCTCTTAGCAGAGGACGAACGGTATGCGTAGGAGCATTTGTGCATTCATAACTGTCACAGAAGAGACAGGCAGACAGATCCAAAAGGAGACATGCGAGAAGCCTACGAAATAAATGGTGCAATAGGAAACTGATGCCAAAGGATTTTTGTCCCTTGTGCAGCATTTGGTTAAGAGGAGAAAAATCTGGGGGTCTAGGAACTGTGGAAACTTCTCCTAGCTGAACTGCCCCCCTCCCCCACAAAAAGATGCTCCTGCTCTTCCCTCTCCATCCCTCCACTACAGCTCTGCTGCCCTTTTTGCAGTGGGAAGAACTCATGACCTCGAAACTGATGCGGAGAAAGAGACAGCCAAACATTTGGTTGCCTTCTTTGTATAGCCCGGCACTTTTCAAATTCAGGTCACCCTCAACTTGTGACCACCATTGAGCCCAAAATTTATGTTGCAAAGTGAGAAATATGTCAAGTGAGTTTTGCCCCACGTTACGACCTTTCTTGCCACAGTGGTTAAATGAATCACTGCGGTTCTTAAATTAGTGACACGGTTGTTAAGTGAACCCGGTTTCCCCATTGATGTTGCTTGTCAGAAGGTCGCAAAAGGGGATCCCGTGACCCCAGGATACTGCAACTGTCATAAATGTGAGGCAGTTGTCCATCACTTAAATGTAAATGGTGCGACCACAGGGATGCTGCAATGGTCATAAGTGTGAGAAATGGTAAAAAAAAAGGTCAGTTTTTCAATGCCGTTGTAACTTTGAACAGTCACTGAATGAACTGTTGTAAGTCAAGATCTACCTGTATTTGTTTGACTACAAAGCTCAGAATTCTGGTGGAGAATCCTGAATTTATGAGTGAGCACTAACCCACAACCCAAGGAAAGAGCAACAAAGAGGAAAAAATGAAGGGCTGAATCCAGACTTTTGTCATCCTAAATACTAGAGAGTTTGAAAAACCTATTTCCAAAGGTCCACTCTAAATAGGAATGCATTTGGACTCAGTTCAGACTCTTGGGTCTAGGGCAACATTTTTCAACCTTAGCAATTTTAACATACGTGTTCTTCAACTCCCAGAATTCCTCAGCCAGCATAGGAGTTGGAATCCAGAGAATTTCTACTCTTTGGCTGTATTGCCTAGGTCATTAAGTTGCAGTCAACCCTCAGAAAGATACAGTTCAATGACCTGGTCAATGCAGCTTATTATATGTTGTGGTTTGAACCTTCACTTCCTCTTGGATCTGAGGGAGCCAAGCCTGTAGGGTGGAGGAATATATGTGGTCCCTACAGCAGGGTTTTGAAGTTATAGAGATGGAAGAGTTCCTGTGTTCAATTCCCCCAAGGATAAACTTTTATTTTGACCTGTTTGTCATCCCTAATGCATTAAAGATTCATAGATTATATCCAAAAGTTAATGTCAGTAACAAAAATGTTAAAAACAAGGACATGTAAAAGAGATATTAGAAATATATCAAAAAACACAATTTATGAACTCCCATATTGGGTGGCTCCTGAACTAAATGGCTCCATCAAACCTTTCTAAAAGGGTTGGGGCTTCCAATAAGGTTTTATTTATTTATTTAGCACATGGCACCTACAGAGGTCATGTAATCACTGATATACAATACCAATAAAACACATTATACGTACAAAAACAAATGTCAGTTTAAATAAAGCATCAGCATATGAAAAGTGCATGGACAATACAATTAATGAGACAAAGTATTAGGGTAAATCTATGATAAGGTTATAGGTTATACTTCACTAGGGTGTGAAATGTAAACGACCCCAATGATGTTATTTCATAGGCAATATTCTGCTTTAACACAGTGGCTATAAATTTATATATGTGGCTGGCAACCAATATTATATCTCTTATAGTCAAAAACTAGAGGCAGCAACTACATTACAACAGTTCCAGTAAAGTGGAGTAATTTTACTGTTATAACTCAATCACTGTATATTTATTTTTGTGGCTGTTCAAACATGGTGCATGGTGATATTGGGAGATGAACCATCACCTAGCAGTAAAGTCTTGTCCTTTTATAACTAAAGTCCCAGGTTCAATCTTTACTATCTTCTGTTTAAAAAGATCTTTATCAAGATCCTGGAGCATCACTGCCAATCAGAGAAGTAAACACTGGGTTGAACAGACCAATGTCCTAGCAGATCTGCCTTGAAAAATTAGTATTTTTCAATTTTTCAAATTTCTACTTTGGATAAATGAGCAGTCCAAATTCAGTGCCAAGTCAAGCAACATGGACAGCCTGCTGACATGGCTGCCACTTTCCTTGCTCTCTTTTCTTTCTAGTTTTCACCACTGAGAACAGAGAGAAGATGGCATTACACACAAGAACTGATGTGGCCCATGAGTCTCCAGATGCTAAACCTTCTTTTAGGTGGGGCTTTCCACTGAATCAAGCAACGTAAAGAAGCAGGTGGCTTCTTGTATACTGCATATGAAACTCCTGCATCAATATGGCCAGCTTTGGAGGAGACATCATGCGAAATCCTCCTCCATCTTACTAAAATGCCAATACTCTCCCACTGCCATCTTTCCCAAACTGGAGAGCGCCACCCCCTATTCTTTTCTTGAGTACCACTCCTCTATTCCCTCCTTGCCCCAAAATCTCCTGGAATTGCACGTTCTACCCAAGCAAGGCTTTGCAAAAAAAAAAAAGCCTGCATAGGATTCGTTTCATCGGGGAAACTCCAAAGAAGAGAGGAAAGGATCTAGGGAGCTGTCTTTATCGATAAAGCAAAAGCTACAAGTTGTCCTGAGCTTCATGTTTCTCTTCTGCCAAGCAGGACCATTCGGTTCACTGTGGTTTCGCTCAACCGATCCAGCAATCGAGTAATCTCTCAAGGCAAGCAGCAATCTTTGTCCTTACTCAAATTCTTCCAGCTTCTACCTCTCCTCCTTGCTTCAGCCTCCAACTATCCCAGTCTAGCTGGACTCCAACTGCCCACAAATGAGCTAATAATGTATCAGCCAGCACCATGTGGCTTTGTTTATCTCTTTTCAAGCTTGGTCCTCGGGGCCGGAGATTTCTCTGCGGGAGAACTTCAGTGATCTCTTATCATGTTTGTCCTCTTCCTCCTTCTCCTTACACCTCTTGAGGAAGCCCTAAGTTGGACCCAGTTATCCCCGGAACTCCCCAGGGCACCTTGCAATTATGTCATGTATTTCTGAGGCAACCTGCCTCCCCATCCCGCCCACGCTGTTCTCCTAATTATTTTTCGGCTGCAACCCGACCCCCGGTGTAGGAACGAAAGCTTTGGCACCCGAGAGACGTCCTTCAGAGGCAAAGAGGGGCAAGGGGAGGACCCATCGGCATCCCTCGCAAGAATAAGCATGCCTACCTGCCCAACCTCGGAGCATCCCCAACATCAGCAATCGGCGCCACCGTTTTACTTTTGCAGACTCCCTGCCCGCCCCGCTTCACCCCTCCCGCTTGCCAACCTCTCGGTCCTACCCATGTGCCACCGCCGCCGCCGCCGCCGCCTCCTCCACCAACGCTGCAGGCTGGGCTCCTCGCGCTGCCTGCGTCTTCCAGTTCCCATCGCCTTCCTTCCCCCCTCCCTTCCCGCTCTTCTCTCTAATCTCTCCCCTCCTTCCTCTCCTCACTCAGCCGGGCTCTGGCCAATGGGCTGCCTTCGCGGCCGCCTCTTGTTGCAGGTAGCTCAGTGGCTCGGCTACTGATGTCATCGCCGCGGAATGCGCGAGCCAAGGTGAAGCGCGCCCTGGGCGCAAAAGGAGGGGCTACGCTCCCCCCCCCCCCCCATCGGCGCGAGAAGGCTGGCCTGGCCGTGCGGCTCTCCTCCTGTTCTGGTTTGGGGCTCTTCTGCAAAGAGGGGACGAAGGAGGAAACTTCCTGCCTGCCTGCCTGCTTGTCTTCCTTCTTTCCTTCCTGGTGCCCAAGCAAGAGCATATTTTGTCCGGGGTGGGGGTGGGGGTGGCGAGAGCTGTTAAGGGAACAAAATGTTAAAAAATTAACATGCATGAAAGGTATGCACAGCCCAAAGGAAAGGATTGTGGGGAGCTTTCAGGACTTTTTTTTTTTTTAAATTAACAGCTAAATGTAATCTAGCCCAGTCTCTCCAAACACAGGCCTTTCCCTGATGAATGGACTTTGATTCCCAGTTGTTGTTGTTTTTAAATGTCTACCTAAGTGACTCTTGGCAGTATTCAACGATTGTAATTTTTTTCACATCGACTAATCTCGTTGAGGAATTCTTCAAAAAAGAAAGGTGGTAAAACATATGGCTCTCGAAGCCTAAAGACTAAATTTATTTGTTAATATGTAACTTGTACGGAAGGACAAGTGCTGGTCTTGTCACATTTCTGCACCAAGTTCTACAACTTCATATGAAAATAAGCAATACTGACCTTCTTTCCCAGACTGACATCTACTACATTTAATACCTGCTATTAAAAAGTTTCTGAGGAAAACGACCTGCTGAAAAAAGATCCGTTTGCCATACAGTAGGGAACAGACCGGCTCAAGTTAGCCCAACATTTAATTTTATGAAAATGGCCAACTATAAAACAGAGCATGAAAGCAACCTTCCATATTGTTCTCAATACAATAGCTGGTATTTAAATACCTTCTTCATTAAAAGCTGATTCAACAAACTAATCCTATAAGACTGAACGTTAGGAAATACGTAATAATGCAAGAAAAGTACAGTTCTGAAAAGTACTCGGCTTTAGATCTCTTAATTCTGCCTTGCACCAACTTCAAAGTTCAAAATGTAGGCTTTAGAGAACTTACAACTTTTCACACAAGAGGATATTCTACCAGTAAGATGGACAAGGCCGCATTTAGTTTCAACAGATAGTCTAATGGTATAAATCCAATATGCATAAGATAACAGGCACCACTAATGTAAACATGGACAGAAATAATATTGTTAAAGTACTGATACTATAAACCTTCTTGTCTTCTTTTAAATGGCTGAGCTACTTCAGAATCAATAGTTTCCTATTGCCACTGCTGTAATATACAACCAATTTAATGTCAAAGAAATGTTTTCTTCAGTAGTACTGGTAGCTGTCAGAAAATAGGGTGAAGACATCCAACAAGTACCATATATTTGTCATGTCCACTCACTCAGACTCCTTTGATATATGTATACGATTCAACTGCACAAGCTTCAGAAAATCCCAAAGAAGAAGCCTTTTTCAAGAACTGTACATATCTACCTTATATTCACCCTCAAACAAAAATTATTTGGATTAAAAACTAAAAGAATAAAAGGACAAATAAAGGACAACAACAATAAATAGCCTGAGGAGAATTAGTAAGATGTTTACATATAAAAGTCATCCCCTCCCAATTCAGACACTTGAAACACCCAAACTAAACTTTTAACAATTCAAAATCTCAGTATGGATTCACATTTAGTAGAGGTCAAGTAAAATTGACATGCCTTCTCACCATCCCTTATTACCATTTTGAGCTTAGATTTCATTGGTGGGTCTTGAGGGTCTAATAAAATGTAGTAAGTCCTTCCAATCTGAAGTCTGTCCATGCTTGTTCAGTATCGACTAGAGATTTGTTCTTTCCTTTCTTTCTCTTCCCTAAAGGACACACTAAGAATAGAATAGTCTTTCCCAGACAATGCCATGAGCTCTGACTCATTCCCTACCTCAGATCTGCTCAGCATCTCAGCCTTGCCTATTTGCCCTTGCTCCCCTCCTCATCTTCTCCTATTGCCTCAGTTTCCTTTCCTTTTTGTTATTTCAGTTTAAGTTGTTTGCTCTCCCACAGCCCAAACCCACCTAGCCTTAGGCAGGGAGACATATACAAAAGTGTCTTATTTCAACTTAGGGCGCAAATTTTGGTGTATACTTGATTCAATGTTTAACTTATTTATTTTATTACTATTTTGCCTGATTCATTGGCTATGCTTGCCCATGATAGCTTAATAAAGACTTATTCTATCTAAATTTGGGTTTGGACCTGTTGAACTACAAATCATCCATATTTTAGCCAGTTGTATTGTAGGAACCCACCAAAAATTCTACCTTGTTGTAGTTTGCAACTTCTCATTTTTATTCATCTCAAATTTTGGCTGCTGTGGGTTTGAATATTATGACAAGACGTGAAGGAATAATTTCACCAATTAGGAAGTTGGTTAAGATGGTGATGTATGATTCAGATTCAGTTATATGTATTTAACTGAACCTAGCCAGCAATGATATAGTAGATGGGACTAGATCTTTCAGTGTACAAATGATGAAAATACAGTATGAACTCTTCCACTGAAATACTGTAATAATTCCAATCATTCTCTGGAGTCTGGATGAGAATCAGAGAGTGGAAGATTGGCCCTCTTAAGGCTGGGGTGTCAAGCTCAAGGCATGCGGGGCCAGAATTCGGCCCAAAGGGCCCTTAAATCTGGCCCATGGGACCAGCCTGGAAATAGCAAAGGACTAGCCCATGGCCTCCCGTGGCCAGTTTTGGCTGGCAAAGTGCTGCAGGAGGCCATTCAGGCCGAAAATGGGACATGGGTGTGTGTGTGCACATCCCCCCATGCCCTGTTTTGGCCAGCAGGGTGCTGCAGGTGGCATCCGTCCTGTCTCCCCATCCTGGCTGGCCCACAGAGGAGAATTACAATGCTGATCTGGCCTGGAAGAAATCCAGTTTGACACCCATGCTCTAGGGTTACAGCACATTAGGGCAATTGTCCTCAAAGCTAAGAGGCTCATTCTAAACGTTAAGCGGAGCCCCCCCCCCCCCGCATTTTTCCTGAGAGTGAGAGACTGGGAAGTAGGCAAACCTGGTGAGAGGATGTCTGGGGCCAGGGGGAGTAATTCTTCCAGCAGAAGTAGACAAATGCTAGATAGAAGGATGATAATGAAAGGGGTCTGGGAGAAGAAGAGTAAATGGTTTATGGTGGGTGAATCTTTTAGGAGCTTGGTTCAGGAAAGGGTCAGGGGACCAGTGGGGATCATAGAATGAGCAGAGGATTGAAGCTGTAACAGTTTAAAGGGAAATGGGAAGAAGGAATGGACCATCAGAGAGGAAATTTTGAGTTTATCCCCTCTTCTGATTCGCTTGCATCACCTTAGTCCTAGATAATGGATTTTTGGAAGCCTTGGTCTGGATTGGTGTTACATAATGCAGATCAATCTATAACAAGACTCTGGAATTGGCTTGTGCAACCAAGTTTGGATTGGATAAGAATGTAGGTATTTTTCTGTCTGAGACTGCTCAAACAGGTTTTAGATGCAGCAGGACAACATGGACTTCAAGGACAAAAACTGGGGTGGCCATGAGCCTCTGGAAGAACTTGAACTTCTCCACATGTGCTGGATGTGAGACATATGTGAGCAGGGGTGCAGAATAATTTAGTGGAGCTGCTGGTGTTTCACCAATCCCATTGCCTAGCAGCCTCCTTACCTAATTAGCTTGATCTCATCATTGGGCTGGTGGTTGATTCCATACAACATTTGGTAGTGGAAGATTTCAACCTTTAAGCATTGGGGATAGGAGTGAGTTTTGCTCAGGGATTCATATCTACCTTGACCCCCTTAAGCTTATCTCAATTATCCAAAATCACAGGGGGATACTCTCTCGATCTGGCTTTGGAGCAGCTGAAACATGGTGTCTGTCACTACCATTCTTTCATTATGTTCAGATCACATTTTGGTCACCATGAGGCAAAAACAATGCCAATTATGGCCATTGTTTCAGTCTCTCTGGGGAGATAATGCCATAAATGGGGTACACCCGCAAAAGAATTTCTCCCCCTTGTAGTCACCAGAGCACAAATGACGTATTTCTGTGAAAGTAAGATTGTGGTTGATAAATTAGCCAAACCTGATAAAAGACAGCCCACGTCACTGAGGCCACTTAGATCTCTAGTGGCAGTGGTGGATAGAGTACCCCAACTTGCAAACCTGCTTTTTTAAAGTGAGTGTAGGGGTCTCCAGGACAGGCAAGTCACCAATCAATTCAACAGATAAACCACCCATCAACAATATTGCCATCTTGTCTGGGCTGAATCTCAATTTACTGACTCTCAATTCAGTCCATCGCCCTGCCCAAGCATTATTCAGAACACCAGCTATCTCTCTAGTGTTACACGAAAAGGAGTGGTAGAGCTGAGCGTCACCTGCATATTGATAGCACCTCAGCCCACCTTTCTGGATTACTTCCCAGTGATTTTATGCAGATGTTAAAGAGAGAAAATGGGAGAGAAAATGAATCCCTGACAGGCATCATATCCCAATCGTCATGAGGCAGAAGAGTAATCTCCTAGCGACACCTTCCGGAAAGGGTAATCCAAGTAGGAGTGGAACCACCCTGTTACATTATCCCTACATTCCAATTCTGACAGTCTGTCCAGGAGGACACCATGGCCAACGGTATTGAAAGAGAAATCCAGGAGGACCTGCATTGCCTGTCCTTTTTCCCCAGAACAGATCAATCCTTAGGATGATCAAGATGGCTTCCGTCCCATCACCAGGCTTGACACTGAATTGAAATAGATTAGGGAAATCAGTCTGCGAGTCTTCTGCTCCAGGCCCGAGACCAAGCCTGAGGGGCAGTGTCGGGTGGGTAGGCCAGCAGGCACTTCACGTTACAGGGAGAGTCCCAGGAGATAGCCGAAGCTCATCACCTCGGTCTCATTAGAGAAAGGCTAAGGGTATCAGGCATACATTTCTGCAATTTAGGCCCTGCTCAGTTCACCTGTCTAGAATCATGCAAAATGTCTACCTGGGAGCCCCTTAAAAAGTTGTTTCATTTCAGGATGTGATATTTCTTCAAACTGAAAGAAAATGCAGCCCATTAAACTGTGACTCAGAATGCCCTCAATGAGCCACGAGCCAGAAAAATGCTCAGTTAAAATCTCTTTGCATGACCTGTTTGCAAGACCTCAATAGGTATGTTATGCAAGCCCCTCCTTGCCTTCAGAAGGAGGCTTCTTCTTTCCTTGTCGTCTTTTCCTGGGGGTAATATTTGCCTACTTTACAAGGCAATTGGAAGAATCAGTGACATAACGTATGGAAACTATTTCTAATATCTTAGATTACATGGAAAAGTATGTCTAAATACAAGTAGTCCTCAAAGTACAGCCACAACGGAGCCCAAAATTCCTTTTGCTAAGTGAGACATTTGTTAAGTGAGTTTTGCTCCCATTTTACAACCTGTCTTGCCACCATTGTTAAGTGAATCCCTGCAATCGTTAAGTTAGTAACACGGTTGCTAGGTGAATCTGGCTTCCCCATTGACTTTTCTTGTCAGAAGATCGCAAAAGGTGATCACATAACCCAGGGACATTGCAACCGTCATAAATATGAGTCAGTTGCCAAGTGTCTGAATTTTGATCATGCGATTATGGGAAATCTTGCAATGATCATAAGTGTGAGAAATGGTTGTAAGTCACTTTTTTCAGTGTCTTTATAACTTTGAACAGTTATTCAATGAACTGTTGTAAGTGGAGGACTACCTACATTATACAAAATATTTATAAATGAATATGTTTATGATAGGAATATCTGTAGTTTATTTGAAATGGAGGCAGGCAATGCATTGTTACAGGGCACTGAATTCATATCTCCCAAAACAAATTAGTGATAAAGAAAAGAACTTGAATTTCACAAGAACTTGAATTTCACAAGTCTAAAGAATTTCATGTTTCTGAAATAGTGTGAGGATAATGTAGATCTATGAATGTTAACGGAGTAACGGTTTCCACAGACAAAATAGGATTTTAAGATTTAATTTTTTAAAAAAGTTCTGAAAAGGCTTAGAAGCTGTGTGCTGGATTGAAAGCCAGTTTTGCTAATCAAGAACATCAATCCTAACATTAGGTGGAGACATTTTGCGTTTTGTCACCGACTGGCTCCCATCCGAAAGAAATAATTTAAAGGGAAGAGAATCTTCACAAAACGTTCATGGTTTGAGTTTGGTATTCTTAATATTTCTTTATTAGCTGTTGGCCAAGAAAAGTGGGAACATGGACATCGTATTTTCACTATACTACCTCCTGTAAACCTCCTGCCCACCTAGCCATTTGAAAGCATGAAAATGCGAGTAGATAAATAGGCACCACTTCAGTGGGAAGGTAACAGCATTCTGTGTGCCACGGCATATAGTCATGCTGGCCAATGACCATGGAAGTGTCTTTGGATAATGCTAGTTCTCTTGGCTAAGAAACGAAGATGAGCACCACTGCTTTTTGACTTTTGTCTGTTTTTGACACTTACGACTGTTGCAAAATTTCTATGATCACGTGATCAAAATTCAGGTGTTTGGCAAGTGACTCATATTTATGGCAGTTGTAGTATCCCGGGGATCTCCTTTTGCAATCTTCTGACAAGCTAAGTCAATGGAGAAGTCAGATTCACTTAACGACCGTGTTACTAACTGAACAAGTGCAGTGATTCACTTAACAAATGTGGCAAGAAAGTTGTAAAATGGGGCAAAAACGCACTTAACAACAGTCTTGCTCAGCAATGGAAATTTTGGGCTCGGTTATGGTCATAAGTCGAGGACTACCTGCATTATGCATAGTGCAATGTATGAGAATATATTGCTTCTTCCTGAGTTTATCCACCCATCCCTCTACTGTAGGTTAGATATAATGGGTATGGACTTTGCAGGCTGCCTTTTGTATACAGATAGTCCTTCACTTAGACCACAATTGAGCCCCAAATTTATGTTGCTAAGTGAGAAATTTGAATTTTGCCCCATTTTACGACTTTTCTCCCTACATTTGTTAAATGAATCACTGCAGTTCTTAAACTAGTGACACGCTTGTTAAGTGAATCTGGTTTCCCCATTGACTTTGCTTGTCAGAAGGTCGTAAAAGGGGATCACACATCACCCTGGGACATTGCCAACTGTCATAAATGTGAGCTTGTCGTCAAGCATCCGAATGCAACTCACATGACTATGGGGATGCTGCAATGGTCGGAAGTGTGAAAAATGGTCATACGTCAATTTTTTTCAGTGCCTTTGTAATATCGAATGGTCACTAAATGAACTGATGTAAGTTGAGGACTACCTGTAGTTGTCCTGGATCTTTGGAATAGCTTCCTATTGGCATATCTTGCGAGGGTGGGTCTCCCGTTAGCACTTTGGAAGGCTGTGAAGGTCTGGCTCTTCCTCCAAGCATTGGACTAGGGTGGCACCGACTATGATTTTCATGGCACCCAGGTGAGATGATATGATGTGTTTTATGTTGTCTTTAATGGCTTTGCTATGAGCTGCTATGATCACTATGTGAAACAGGCACCCATATAAGTTCTCTCTCTCTTTCGCATGCACTGCATATACCCACAAAAGAAACATATAACCCCTTACAGATATGTCACTTCAGCTGATTTTTTTTTCTCTTGAGCTTTAGCAACAACCATCTGCCTCATCTGGCCAATAGAGTCCTACCAAATGGAAATGAGATTAAATTGGCTAAAACTGACCAGGACAATTAATCAGAATGCTTCTATATTCTTGGCAGGCTCTCGGTCTAGCTATTCATCATTAAGAGTGCCTTGAGACTTAAAGTGAAACACAATAGCCTGGGTGAGTGATGTAAAAGGAATAAACCTCCAAGGAACATCTTAATAAGGTAAGGCTACAAACTTGTGAGGTCTCTTATGTATAGGTCTCTATGTACAACCTATGGTGTGCTGGATTGATACGATAACCAAGGATGCCCAATGCTGTGCTAATTTGTAGTGATTATCTCTTCTACGGACTGGAGAAGGCCATGAATGGGAGATTAGGCTAAAATTAAGCTGGGTGTCAGCTTCAGAAAAGGTGAGATTTCCCTTTTTAATGTGATTCTTGTCTCCAAACTTTGCTATGCAAAGTCACTTCTCATAGAGTGTTGTCATGTTTAACCTTTGGGCAGTTGATAACAACTATCATATTTCATGGTCATATTTGCTTGTTAGCTCCCTTTTAAAAATGATTTGGAGTCTGGGAGCCAGTAATATAGCCATATTGCTTGATAATGTCACAGTATTAGTATTACTATAGCCATCTAGTATTACTATATCCCTATACTGTGACATTATCAAGCAAGTTTTTAGAACAACTTGGTCACTAGTATTCAGTAAGGGAAGTAGATTAGAAAAGCATTTCTTTTGTCATGGAATTGGATTTTGACAGCAAAGAAAAGAACAAAGAGAGTATCCTATCCCTCATTAAACTTCAATCATGTCAGCATAACCCTCTGAGTTGCCTACCTAACAACCTGGCACTTGCATTTGGTACCTTATTGCAGCTTTTGGAGCATTTTCAAAGGTTATTTTGTTTGCTTGTTTTTCATATTCCTAAATCGCCCGTCTAATTTCATGAATTGACTTATGCAAGGGAATTAAACTTTACATTTAATTCTGTTGCATACGTCAATTCGTGAAATTACTAGGGTATGGATTCTAAATGTAGGGCACCAAGTCCAAGAAAGGTTATAACTAATATAGCAACTAAAACCAGCTATAGGCACTGAACCACCTGCTGTTTCCATGTGTAATCAAAATGCTAATTATAACTTTAAAAGCCCTTCACAGCAAAGGACATGTTTACCTGGGGACCACCTGTCTTCATATGTTTTGGCCTAACTGGTGAGGTCAGCTTATGGGACCCAGAAAATATGCCTTCTCAGTGCTGGCTCTTTCCCTCTGTAATGATATCCCCCTGAAGATCCTTACTGCCTCTACCTTACTGATACCTTACAAATTGCTGGTTGTTCTCCCAGGACTTGGGGTAGAGAGGTTAGTTGAGCCCTTTTGATTTTTTGCTTTAAGTGGTTTCCCCCCACCCTCCCTATTACGAGTTGGTCTTCCAGTCAGCAATCTCTTTTTTTTTGATATGTTGTTTTTAAATGTTATTTCATTGGAAAAGTAATTAAATAAACCTCAATTGATGGATGATGGTCAGGGCACTTGGACTTCCAAAGACAGCGCTTTATCTATCACACTTATAGCTTCTCAGCCTGTTCCCTCATAATATGACCTAAGTTTATGAGTCTAGATTAGAGCCACACCAAAAAGTCATCAGTGGAACATAAATGAAAATGTTCTAGCTGCTGCAGCTGACACAACTGGCACACGTTGCTCTCCAAGGTACTAACTTTTTGAGAAAAGCCCTGGAATGGAAAGAAATGTCTCTTTCCGGTGTTTGGATCATAGAGACCAGCATCAATTTGTAACCAATCTTCTGTCTGTCACAATGTTTACCAAAACAACTTTGCAGAGGATTTTTAAAACTACAGTATACAAAATGTATACAAATGGGTTGTATTTCACATTCAGCGATTCTTAAAAACTAGATCAAATTGTGTAGTCAAAAGTAGATAAAATAGTTTATTTTCTGGGAATAAAAGACAATTCGGGGGGAAAAGAACCCCACAATACAGTGTTTGTTTTACTACTCTGCTCCACAAAAATACCAGCCGAATACAAATATTTATGTTTTATACGATAAAATTGTGGAGAGTTGTGGACAGGCATTCAACAGTCCCATGGGAAGCCACTTCATTTGGTCCAGATGATGTTGCAGGTCACAAACTAGCAGAATGCAGTTCAGGCTCTGGGAGGAGGTCCAGAGTCAAGAAAAGCTGCACAACTGTGAATAATCTTCTTCTCCTTGTAGCTACCCCTCTATCAAGCACACACAAAATGGAAGTTCTCTCAGACCAAGCATTAGGATTTTCTTACTACTTTGCCTGGATAATATGGCTGTTGGGTTGTCCAAGCTGAGAAGCAAGGAAAGACCGCATCATGGTCTGACAGGGTTCCAAAAGTTGGACCTTCTGACTTTCTGTGAACTATGACCTGTGAACTACAAGGTGAGTAATTGCGGGTGACTTTTATACTCAATCTGGCTTGGCTGTGTTTTAAATAAAATATTGCACAGAAATGAAAACTGAGATGTCATCAATATGATGTTTAGCAATTTGTGTCCTCAGAACTTCTTGAAGGAGGTTTCTGAAAAAGCCAAAAACAATTTAAAAACCTTATTTCAAACCTAGACCAAAACTGGTCTTTTTTATGTGACAAAAATAATAGTTGCTCTACAAGAAGAATTAAATTAGGCAATTTTGGATTCAAGTTTGAATAACTATACTTTCAGCCTTACAGCTTGATTCACCTTTAAAAGGACCAGTCTGAAATAAGGGCAGAATCCCTACATACATAGAATGTTCCAGTGGAATCCGTATGAGGCCAGTGGGATTTCAGCAAATGATACACTGAAGGTTAAGGAAACCAAGATAATATTAACATTTGGTACAGCAGCTTCCAAGATTGGTAGCTGAGTCAAGAAGGCAATGAGATTGAATAGATATAATTATTAGTTGTGGTAGAAATAGCTAGTTTTTTTAATGCACTGGTCCCCATCCATCCATCTTTGAGCAATGTATCTTCAGCTAGGTTAGTTTGTGTAACCGTGCTTTAATTGTGGAGTCCCTGGTTCTCTTTGAGCTTGGTTGCTTACTTACAGACATTTTATTACCCAAGTAGACAACATCATCAGTGTTTTAATGCTTTAATTTCAATTTTCACATAGTCACATTTACTTGGACCATCTCCCAGATTAGACTACCACAGAGAGGATTACTATGAAGATAAAGCAGGGCCATAAGAATGGATGGTGAAAACCTCTTTGTAATTAACAAATCCCCCTCAGCTATATTAGCACAAAACACTTTCCTATATGTTTAACTAACCTAATTTGCAGGGTGTACATGATGTACCGAACCATAAACAATATGTTTTTGGTTAATTTGTTGTTCAATGTGTTATGCAACTGAGATTTGGGACACACCGAAAAAAGAATACTCAAAATAAAGGAAGGCACTAATAATTCTTTGTTGAGCTTCCTGGAGAGTAAAGATTAAATAGATAAAATTGCCAAAGTTGGGATAAAAATATTAACGATGGAATGTAAAGAGTTACAAGTTGACAAGGTCTACCTCTGGGCTCCCTTTGCCCATGTTAGGAGACATGGTGCCAGAGAGTCGGCATCCAAGTTACTTCTTTCCTGAGAACCTCCAAACTATGATGCTTCCCTTTTAAGAGTACTGAAGGTCAGTTGTATGATCACATCTCAACAGTGACTTCATCCTTAGCCCAAAAAGCCTGCACTTTCCTCTAGGGAACTGGGAGGCAGGGATGATGGTGCTACTCAAGCTTCCTGGACTGATTCATCACTTGGGAGGGGGCAGGGCTAGGAAGTCTTTGTCCATATGCCCAAGTCTAGATCTCCTCCCCCAACTCCTAGTAGTTTTTGTCATAGACCCCTGGGATGTGCAATCCGAGCCTCCATATTAATGAGGTCTCAGACTACTTTGGTCTTTCCTGGTGAAATCATTTCCTGGTTCCTTCTGCATGACCTGACCCCTGACTCTAATGCTGGCCACAGTGAGGGTAGGGATAGCTCATCAATCAACCCATCTTGTAGATGGAGGAACTTCCCCTATCCCCACTAAGACGCATGAGAGCTTCCAGTGTGGTTTACAAAACAGTACAGACAGATAAAATTGCGGCAGTCTTTTTTAAAAAAATAGTCTGATCCTGTACATTCACCTTTAGGAGTATCATGTTAAAACGCAACACCTCTTCATTCACCCTATAAATGCCAGGGGAAAATTTTGATTTGCTATCTCTTCTGCACATTAGGTTTCTCTTGAGCATTCCAGAACAGGACTTGGGTTATGCTTACCAATATCTCTGTGCCTCAGTCTCTCTGTGTTGTGGTTTGTTCAGTTTTGTGTGACCCTAGCTGACTGGGACTTACAATTCAGCCAGCTGTAGTCAGTAAACTATGGTTTACTTTGTGCAATGCATGAACCATATAGATGACTCCACTATAATGGGTATTTGATATCAGATGCAATCAGGGTAACATCAATAGTTTGTGGAAGACATTTTAGAAATATAGTTACTTTTCCCTGTACGAGAAGCCACATCTGCTTGCTTTAACACCTTGTCAGCCTCTTAGCCAGAATTATCAAGGAATATGTTGCTTCCTTGATCCCGCAGCGTGTAGCACTTAAGGCTCCTGACTGCCTTTGGCAATTGTGAGAAAACATATATTCAGCTGGTGGAGCTTTCTATAAATTGCAGGTGTTAAAATGGTAGAAGTATTTGCTGTAACCATGCCATACTTAAAAGCGCTGCCTGAAGAAAACAGTCTCTTACATTTTTATAAAGAATGGAAGTACTGTAATTGAGCCCTGCAACTAAGGTGTTTTCTAGAGAGCCCTGTTTTGGAGATCATCATGATTATTTTATGATCAATTCTTCCATTTTAATTGTCGGAGATTATTCTGTTGCTTCTGCAGCCAAAACCGCACAACTGACACATGAGACGCGGAGATAGTAAGGGCTGCATTCTGAGATGCTTAAATGGCATGGGGTTGAGGAAGGCTGTATATTAGCAAAGGTGGATGGTATTCCCCAGTGTAAGATTCAAATCCTTAATCTCCCCTGAGATTAAACTATCTTTCATTTTTTAATTCTACAAACTGCTCTAGAAGATATCTAGGCCTAAAATAAATAAAAGGGTGTGTAATTTGTGTCTTGTCTATATTTGTGCATCCATGCAAGAGAGCAATCTGTGGCCCAAAGTACATCAGTGTCTTCCTTTCTTTTAATTATGTTTATGCAACTTTTTTTCTCCAATAGCTGCAGCATGTGGAGCCATGAATGGGAGGCAGGAGTTTGCTTTAGTTTATCTGGTTCGGTGAGGGAGAGGGTGATACAAATGTTTAGGAAAAGGCCCGATACCGAGAATTCTTTTAAAAAAGAAACAACAAAAAACGAAAATACAGGCAGAGGGGCGAAATCTGTGATCTTGATTGCACAGCCTGTGTGCCATGTGTGCATTTGAAGATTCGTGGAATCAACGGCATGGTTGTTAAAATCTGCCGGGAGGAGAAGTGGGCAAGAAGAGAGCAAAGGGAAGTGCAACCATTGCTGTTCCCTCCATCTGTGCGAAACCCACAGGCAACAACAAGAACATTAGCAGAAGCCTCCATTCCAAGTGAGAGTGACAGAGAAAGTTGTGGAGAAAGTGAAAGCAGCAGGCAAAGGTGAGCTCCACCTCCCCAGTCCCAAGTGGGAGGTTGCTTTCCAGCTCAGCTCTTCCCGAAAATCACATCAAAGACAAGGAGCTGCAAGGAGTGGGGAGGGGTGGAAAGCTGCAATGCTGCCATAGCAACAGTTGAAAGGAAGGAGGGGTGGGGGCAGCCTCTGAGCATGAAGTCAGCACTAATATTAATAACTGACTCCACAGAGTGAATGCTGTGCAGGAAAAAGGAGGGCAGCCGGGCCTGGGGGAATGGAGAAGTCACCGCATGCTTTAAGTCCAGCAGTATGAAAGGAATGAGGTTATTTCTCCCACCCCACATCAAAAAAAATAAAATAATAAAAGGAAAGCAAAGATTCTTCTTTCTGCATAATAGTAAATCGGGCAGGTGCTTTAGGTTCCTGCTCTTCTCCTTTCGTTCTGTCTCCCATCCCTATCCATGCCTGGGCCTTTAATCAACTGTGCGTAAGGTTGGAAGTTGCATCTCCAGGCTGGTGCTGATGTTAAATTTCTGCTTGTTTCGCACAGGAGCAAAAAGGAAAAGGAAGAGATGGGTTACTTGCCACTGAAGGCACTGATGTCTCAGTGGGGGTATGTTTAGTCGCAAGCCAAATGGTAAAAGTGGAGTCCTCCCTCTTTCCATGATGAAGCTCTAGAGGGGACATTGTGATCGGCTGGGCTCACCCATAGTCACAGTTAACTCAGTCTTCATTTATTTAGCCTATGTTCTCAGCTCGCTTGACACTCTGAACTATCAATAAACCAAAGCTGCTGGATTTTCACCAGAGTTGGTCATGCCAAGGAATCCTCTATTTGAAATTCGTTCTTCTGTGATGTAGGGTAGCTACCTTTTCGTTCCTGGTTTGGATCCTGTTCTTGGAAGAGTAGACTTTCAACAGTTCCAAGAAGGCCCTATACCCATCTGCACTACTCAGGTGACCCTGACGACACAGATAAACGGCCAAGTGGCCTCAACGACTCTTTAAAAGAATGCAAATGACAATCCCTCTGCTAGGAGTATAAATCCTTCCATTCCCCAACATGCAGTCAGAGCTGAAGAAGCTTCTTGGATGAGAAGCGAAACGTCTTCAAAGAAAAACCAGAAAGTCCAGTTGCCTCTT
>JANHFL010003714.1:86065-99637 GCA_032468155.1 Oxyrhabdium leporinum | reverse complement strand
TTATTATTATTATTATTATTATTATTATTATTATTATTATTATTATTATTATTATTAAATTGGATTTATAGGCTGCTAGACATAAAATGCTCAATCCATCATGCCTAAAAGCATCAGCAAGACTATTAGCTGGAGTAGGAGTGGAGAAATTTATATTCTAGACCTTCCTTAGACACAGTAACCAGCCTTCTTCCTATTACACCAACCTGGTTTTGTATTCAGATATATTTGGTTGATAGTCTAGAAACAAAATTTAGTATCTATTCACAGCTATGAATAGCTATAATCAGGATTGGAACATGTCCACAGAAGACATCATAGCAATTCTAAACATGGTAATTATTAGGGTCAAAATTTACAGTATGTAGTCTTTCATGCCTGAACAAGTGAATATGACAAATGAATATGACCAGGGATTGGGATCAACATAAACACCCAACACTAAAGATAGATGGTTGTTATTTAGATAATTCTACTTCTCTCTCTCTCTCTCTCTTTGAAAAAAAAATGCTTGTATTGTGTATTCTCATCTCTTTTTAATTTGGATTTTTTTCCTCATATTTTCATGTTTTCATTCAGATTCAACAGGATGGCAAAAGGATATGTGAACACAAGAAATAATGATGCTTCTCTTGAAACCACCATCTAACATTTTAAAAATTATGCCTCTCCATTCCTCACACAATAAAGTTATAAAGAAAAAGAGAACTGAAGGATTTGTCTATTTTATTCCACTATGAAGTACACCAGGACATTAGAATAATTATGCACTAAATTTTCCATTTATAGTTATAAATACAGATAAGACAGAAATATCCATTCCTTCGTCCCTGTTTTTTTAATGCAGCGATTTTAATCTTTGAAATCAGTAGCAGTTATGGAGAATATGAAAAAATGTAAGAGTTATGCTAATTAATATCTTATCTCTAAAGAATAGAATAGAATAGAATAGAATGGAATGGAATGGAATGGAATGGAATGGAATAGAATAGGAATAGGAATAGGAATAGGAATAGGAATAGGAATAGGAATTGAATTGAATTGAATTGAATTCTGTATTGGCCAAGTGTGTCTGGACAGACAAGAAAATTGTCTCCAGTGCATAAATTCATAAACTCCAGTGCATAACAAAGTGATAGGTCATATATCATAGATCGTAGTTACAATCATTAATCATGTGATAAATCATAAATTGGAGAAGGTATTAGGAAAGATGAGAAAGATGACAAGCTTTGATACTATTCCATATTTCTAAACATAATCTGTATTAGCCATAACATCATTTGTTATGACTGAATGTAGTCCAAATTCCCAGGAGGGAGAATGTGATTCTAGAGGACCAAAAGACAGTAAAGTTCAGATAGTTTGTATAAGAAGAAGAGACTCAAAATAGCCATTTTGTAGGAGTTCTCAGAGTATATGTTTAATGGGGCATGGAGTTTGGCAAGGTTTTTGTCTATAGGTGAGGAACAATAAAGGAAACTGCTTAGAAAAACCTTAGTGTGTCTTTCTTGGGTTTTGGAGCCTGACACTTAGCCCAACTATAAAACATGAATAATAAGTAAAAGGTACCTAATCTCAATTGTGAAGCATTTTTGCTTAGAAGACAAAACATATCTAGTAATAGTCTGTAATCTGTGTATTTATTATTCCATCCAACCATCCATCCATCCATCCAATATTTACTGTTCTTCAAAGACCAGTTTGTACTCTAGAATTGGGATCTCTGAAGAATCTTTCAAATGGGATGTGTGCATAAATGTAAAACCAGACTACGTGAAGAGATTCCAAATTCAAGTCCATCAGTTTTTATGTTTTGTGTAATTTCTTAAGAATAGTATCTCAGCTTTTTGTAGTATGCCCATATGTAATAACAGCAATTAGTCTTTAAGATGCCATAAGATTCTTGGAGCTTTTTGTTGCAAAAGATTTCCAAATCCCTTTAAGGTTTTAAATCTGGTGTTGTATATATTCAGTGTCATACCCATACATACATATCCAACGACAAAAAAACAGCTGGATGTCACTACATAATGGCCTATATTACATATCTATTTTTTTCTTCTCTAGTGATACTACACTAGCTAGAATATTCACAGTCTTTTAAAATACACTGTATAATGCATATAAATAAATACAAAATAGTGCCTCCAAGATTTAAATTGTTTAGTGCACATCTAGAACAATAAAACATAAATGTATGTTGAGGCAGGATATCATGTTGTCTTCCAGAATTGCAATATTTGCCAGCACATAATATTTACAGCAATATTTTGCTATAGAAGATGAATAATTTACATGCATCAAATGTTTGATTTACAAACATAACAATATTCCAGAGCAGTAGACAAATTATCAAACAAAGGAAAATATCTTGGTCTCTAGACAGATTTTCTTTAGATTTAATCCTTTATGGAAGGCACCAGAATTGCCTGAATTTACTGCTCATTTTCTCCTTTGAGAAGGTCAATAACTTATTACAGGATAAAAGTGGGGAATTGCTTTCCTGTACTTTGTATACTCTTCCCAATCAATAAATTTATTCGTTGTACACCTGATATCATAACTCAATGAGAAGATAAAGATGACAGCAGTTCAATCGCTCTTATGGAGTCAGTGTTTCTTGTAATAAATAATAGCATTTCTTTAAGAATATTATGTTATTCATTTTATACTGTCACTCATCAAAGGATATTAAGTTTTTAATAAATTGGCAGGAAAAAAAGTTATTTGGAATTACAATTGAGATGAAAGAAAAAGAAGAATGTTTGAATGTATCACATATTTTTCTGCCAAATGCAAATATTTCCCTGGAGATTAATTATTCAATATGTTAAAAAAGGCAGGTGCTATCCAAAACATTAGCACATAGTCCAGCCAAAATCATTTTGCAGGATTCATTTCAACAGCAGAAATCAACAAACGAAAACAAAAAAAACAAAAAACAAACCTTAACTCAGAAAAATAGACTCAGACTTTATACAGAACTTTAGCCTGCTTAAATAAATTCCTATATTGCATTTCAAAAATTTTAATAGACTTGTACAACTAACCTTTTTTAAAACAAATGGTCACCATGTATAGAGAGGGAGAGAGGACAGGGAGAGTCTACATTAATTTGAGCCAAAATGTCTCCAAATACATTTTTATTCTATTTTTTTTTAAAAAAAGTTTAAATCTTTATTTCTGCTTGTAGACAACTAGAACCATTTTCAACACTTTCCTATGGGTGAGAGAAGGATGATGATAATGGTGCTATCCATTCAGTCATGTCTCACTTTTGGCATCTCTCCACATCTTCTGACCTTGCTCTACTTCTGTGAGTTGTTCTATGCTCTGGCTGGTGTCAGCTTTGATTGTGGAGGGAAGGGTATGCTATTTGTTGTTAGTTGTGAAGTCATGCCTGACCCATCGCGACCCATGGACAATGTTCCTCCAGGCCTTCCTGTCCTCTACCATCCCCCAGAGTCCATTTAAGCTCATACTGACTGCGTCAGTGACTCCATCCAGCCACCTCATTCTCTGCCATCCCATTCTTCTTTTTCCCTCAATCAGTCCCAGCATTAGACTCTTCTCCTGTGAGTACTTCCTTCTCATTAGGTGGCCAAAGTACTTGAGTTTCATCTTCAGGATCTAAAGAGCAGTCAGGGTTGATCTCTAGGACTGACCGATTTGATCGCCTTGTCATCCAAGGGACTCACAGGAGTCTTTTCCAGCACCATAGTTCAAAGGCCTCAATTCTTTGGTGCTCAGCCTTCCTTATAGTCCAACTTTCACAGCCATGCATTGCAACTGGCAAAACCATAGCCTTGACTATATGCACTTTTGTTGGCAGAGTGTTTTGTTGGCAGGTATGCTATTTACCACTACATTAATTTATACCTAAGGCCATGCAATGCCCTGAATATATCAGAAACAGGCATTCCGAAGTAACAATTACATAAAATAAATTAACTTTCTACAAACCTTCCAGTACCTAGTGAAATGGATTTCTTAAATTGCTCAAGAATTAAAATAGTAATTTTTGTTTTTTAACTGCCACAAAAAAAATCTAAAACATAAGAGTGATTTTTTTGTTCCTACTCACATATGGTTCAGAGAATTCTGAAATCTTCAGAAGGAGTTCTAGGGGAATGCATGAAATTACAGATTCTTTCCTAAACCATATTTATAAATTGAAATCGCTATACACGTTATATTTTAAAATGATGTATGAATCCAATCAGTAGATAATATCTTTGCCTTGATAGCCTCTGCCAATAAAAGGTAGGGATGAAGTTGTTTATCAAGTCCAACATACAATGCTTTATAAATTATCTTTTCAGTCCAAAAATGATATAGTAATGTTGCATATGTTTCTCACAAAATACATTTTTACCACTTCTCTGACAAATTCTTCCCTTCCCTTCCCTTCCCTTCCCTTCTAGATTCCAGAGCAGAGAATCAAAAGGAAGAACCAAAGTACAACAGATAATTGTGCTCTGTACAAAAAGTACTCCTGAAAAGTGTTCTCAGTGCATCTTAACAAGTTTCCTTTCTTGTTTTTATATTGTCACTTTGTTGTCTCCTTTTCTTTCTCTTTTACATTATATTTTAATTATTCATTTTGTTTCTTTCAATTATTTATATACTATCCTTTAAGAAAACATCTAACAACAGAATTGTACAGAAATAAAATAGAAATACAATAAATCAGCTTAAAAAAAGTCCCAGGAGAGTAGATTTTCCATTTCTTGGGGTCAGGCAATTCTCTCTAGGAAGGAGAGAATTCTGATCATCAGTCACATTAACCTGGACAATTGTAGGAGTAAATCAGTTGGAGGCAAATTACACATGTTGCTGTTGCAGAACATGGCATTCTGCAATCCATGCTATTATGCAATAAATTTAAGGAAACTTTAAATGCTGTTTACCTACTATATATCTCCAGTCTCATTTTTAACAGCACAATACAGGAATACTTTTTCATCCGGATGTGCTCTATAAAGTCATTTAGTTCAATTCTTAAAATAGAGCAGAAGAAAGGTTTGAAACCTTTCAAAATTAACCTGACCATCCTTAATTTATTTGGACATTAGTGTTTTTTTTATTGCAGTCCAGAAGAATGAATAAAGAAGATAGCCATTAATAATTTAGCTACATCAGATTGAAAAAGAGAGACTGGATAAAGAGAGGAAAATCTATAAGAGAAAAACCTCACCAATTAATCTGTATTAGAAAGGATACATGATCTGACATTAAGGGAGGATGAATGAACTTGAAGAATTTCAAATACTTTAATTCAGGCTATCTCAACTTTTGAATTCCATAGGTTAATGTGATTTAATCTCTCAGTGTCTGCTGCACTTTGCCTTAGAGAATCAACTTTTATTTCTTTTATCCAATCTGCTATGCTCTCTCATTGATTTATTATTTAATTTATCAAATGTATGAAACTGCCCATCTCATGTATATGACTCTGGAAAGGCATCACTTGAATCACTCATATAAATATGAGCATACAAGGAATGTGTTTCCATTTAGATTATGGAACAAGATGTGGAGTACTCCATGTTGTTTGAAATTTTATTTTCCACAGTACTCAATTTTGTTCTCTCACAAAGAGTGTAAGTACACAACTTGAGAGCATAGAGCACAGGAGAGTGTTTGTGGAGCATAGAATTAACATGAATATGGCAATCATAAAGACATATAGGATTAATTTGAAAGAAACATTTGTTTTGGCAGTGAAGAAAGTTAGAACTATCTACTATGAACTGGTTCCAAAGGAAAGAGATGCTAGCATAGGAGGAGTTGAACGTTAGGGTATGTGGTTTCACTTGATTTCAGACATCATGTTTTTACTTTGTTCTGATTTTATGGGGAGATGACAGAACATCCAAGGAACCCTCTGCCTCTTGAGCAAACATTGGACAGAAATTTTTGTGCTCAGATATTGTTTAAAGTTCACATGAACTCTGAGTCCAAATATCCCTATCCTGATTACAATAGAACATTGGAGATCTTAGACCATGTTGAGGCAAGATGGTCTGTAGGATTCCCTACAGTACTTGACTACATTTACAATAATATTTCCTTTTCCTGTTTATCTTCAGTCAAAAGGAAAAACAAAAAAGGAAGTTGGGTTTTTTGGAATAGCTATTGGCCCACAAATTTCAAAACGGCTTTTCATTCTCAAGGACTTAGGCTGAATGAAGGATAAGAAATCAGGATTTGTCTTCCATCAAACATTTCTTCCAAATCCTTCCCTCTTCTTTCCTGTAAGATTCTCCCTTGAAAATGTTGTCCTTAAGGTTGAAGCAATATTTTTCCACCCCCAGAAGCTTATGAGGTTTTTGTTTAAAAAAGCCTCTCATTTGCTTTCTTAAAATAGCTTATTTTTTAAAAAAAGGCCAAATGATTCACAACTGTAAAATTTCCAGGGGATCGATCCCTTTTAACTATCTAAATTACCAACAGGCTTTCCCAGATGTTCTTTCAAGTTGTCTGTTTCGGAAAGCAATCTTGACTATGGCTGCTGCATGTCCTTTTGAAGGAGGATAAAAATGACACATCAATAATGTCAAAATATTTTCAATATTTTCACTAAAATACTAGGTTTTTTTAAAAAATGGTATAAGAATGATGATGCTGATGATGGTGACAATGATATAAAATATAGCATTAGATTGCTTTTGATACGTATTATTTGTACTCTTTATAATAAGGTCTTGGGTTACAGTAGACAAGTATGATAATAATTGTGATAATACATTCCAGAGAACAGAACCAGTATGGAAATAATAAAAGGTAACTATCTGCACTTAAGATTGTTATTTAAGATGCTTAAATATTCATAAGCAATGGGAATTAGATTTAAGATCTCTTCATGGACTTCTTGTAATACAGCCTAAAAAGTTTAATGCAGATGGCTCAAATTAATTCAACATTCTTGTAACATCCAGCACACATTGTGTGCCATATGGATAGTTCAAAATATGGTTGTTGAGGTACCTCATGACAAGGCCTTAATCCATGATAGATGGGAGGGTGTGGATTTAATTTGCACATTTTAATGCTACTTTTTTCATTTAAAAACAAATAATGTACCTATAACATTCAGAAGTGAAAAAAGGCAGCTGCAGTATAGGAAAATAATTTCTAGGAGACTGTAGAAATTAATACAAGCCCAATAGTGAATGAAGCCTTGTTTTATAATTAAACAAATGTTAGACCTGTGCAAAGTTTTAAAGGTTTGATTCAAAGGCATTTTGATATTAATGGAATCCTCCATTGAACAGAGGTCCAAGCTTTTGAATAGGCTTGAAGGCACAAAATCATAGCCCTTTGTAAATTGAAAGGAAAGCTCCTACTTAATAAAGTTTTAGTTGGATCACCTGTCGAAGCAGATTCTCAGCTTACTTCAAAGTAGGAAATCACTGAAAGGCTATGAATGGCATTTTCCCCATGAGAAATTAATGTGGCATTGTACTTAGGTATACTGGCCTGCTTCTGTTGTCCCTGCTAACTAACACAGACTATTTTTCAGCAAGCCACAAACCTGCCACAAATATGGTCTTCCACTGATGTCAGAGTCCTTTCCTAGAGGACCAAAACTTGTTACACAACTGTGGGAAGAAGTATCCATCTGGTTCAATTTCAATCTGGGAGAAAGACACTGGAGACAAAATGGAGGCTAGAGGCTAATTGGAAAGAGGGTCCATTTATTGATGAACAGAACCACATGTTTGTAGTTCTGGTGCAGCTGACCACATGGAGTTGAGAGTGGGGAGCATTTATACCTTCTCATGGGCTTTGCACTTGAACTTCCTGTTTCTGTGCAAGAACATGTATTCTATTGGCTGTTATCAGACTCGCAGGGGGCCATGTACAAATCCTAGGAGTTGAGCTAAGTTTGGTTGAAGTTTGAGCTGATCCAGCGAAGGGGCTTTGGGCAATTCCTATTGTGGCTGAGGGCTAACCCCACCTTTATTCAAAAAATTGCATTTCTAAAAGCTGGCCTCAGCTTAGTATCTGCTTGGGGACAGGGAGCTGGGGCTCTGAGTTTCTGTGTCCCTTAAGATTTTTATTTCTCTTTTAGGGAAAATATTTTATCCTGCCTTTTTTAATATTTCTCAAAATATTTCATTCTTCCAGGAGAGGGGTGGATGCTAACTGTCTACACAACTATGCCAACCCACATGAAATTCTACTAAGGCCAGTTATCAGAGGCTGTAGAGCACTTCAAAATAACTAATAGCAATAGCAGTTAGACTTATATACCACTTCATAGTGCTTTACTGCATTCTAACCACTGTGCTACCACAGCTAATCAGTTATTATTCTTCAAAGTTGTCCTCAGAGTAGTTCAGTGTATCCTACTAAGTACACAGAGGCTAGTAATAAAGGGATACGTCCAGTGAGAAGGCATGTTTCCCAAGAATGCATTATATATCTTTGAACAAATTGTAAAACACCTAGGGATTTGACAATACAATCCCATCAAGAGCTACTTAAAGAATATTTACTGACATGGGAAGGTTGGTATTTTAGAAAAGAAAATATTAATGATATTAATTTTTAAGCATCGAATCACATATTTGTAAGGGACAATAAACATCATCTATTTCAACTTCCTGTTCAATGTAGCATCAAAGAAATTGCCTCTGACAGATGGCCATTTAGTCTGTTTTAAGAGCTCTACTAAATGAGAATTCATTCTATCATGTGCTGTTGATTTCACTAGTCTAATGAAAGGTAAACACCAATTTAGGCCAAAACCTGCCTGCTCCTTGGGAATTACACTGGGGCCTATCTTTTGCATCATTGTTCTGTGTCATCTGCAATTTTTAAAGTCTTCATTTTTCACTGAGAATAGGACACTTTCTTAATCAACTGTACAACTTAGTCCCTTTGCTAGACAATTAGGTATTTTATGTATTTTTTTCCTTGTCCATATCTATGTTAAAAGTGGTGCAGATGAGAGGATTCCAAAATGTATTGTAGTAAGACCTTAAAGTTATTCAGTTAATATTTGGCATGCCCTTGAAAGACGGGACTTTTATTTTAATTCCATATTCCCCAGACAAGCAGTTGTATGCTTTTTAATGCATCTCATTGGAATCTACAGATGGCATTGGCTAAAAAAACTTGAATAAAATCAGTTTATCCTTGAATCTTGTATTACAACTCTTTTGCAATAACTTCATTGTGGTCATTAGCAGCAGAGTATTACAACTCTAATTGAATCATGTTGTCTCTGAAGCTGAAATTTTCAATTCAAATTATATTTGCACAGCCCTATCAAATCATATGCCTGAGAGATTCAGTGGATTCAAGGGTTCAAATCTAACTGAATCACAAATATGAAATGGATCTTGCTTGTTGAAAAGTAAATTACATATGCACATATTGTTCTAGGAAACCAGATACTTAAAATTAACAGTTAGAGAAACAAAGATCGGGAAACAACATTTTAACTTTTGCATAACATCTTAGGACACTAGTTTGCTTGTTGCTACTTCTTTTGTCTGCCACCTTCCTCCTTTTACTTCAGTTATCTACAATTAAAAGATAAATGCAACTTTACTTTTGTATCATCCTTGTGCAGTTCTCTCCTATTCATATCTGTCTCTCTTTCCTTGGGTCCTGTCTATTATAAGGATATGGGAAAAATTCTGGAAAAGTACCCATCTGAAGAAACCGCAGAGAAGCTTTTGAGAAGCTTTTTTCAGGAACATTGTTTTGGAGAGGGGAGAGTTCAGAAGATTCCAGAACTAAATTCTCTGAACCAAAATTTTTTGAATCTACTTTTTTGAGAACTGTCTGGCATAATCTAAGCCTGGAATGTCTTAAAAAGTTTTCTAACTTTCCAAATCAAATAATTTTGCATAACAAAAATTGATGATCTCCAGATTGTCTTCCCAAGTTACTGCTGATAATTCCTTAAAAGGTCAGTAGAGTTTTTTTGATTAATCTGTTGAGATGTTTCTCTTCTGGAGGAGGGTAAAAAATGGCTTTCTAAAAATGCCCATTCTCATTGTAGTCCTGGTTTGACTGAGAAACTCAAGAGAAATCAACTATGAAGTCAATATTTTTCAAGAATACAATAAAAGTCTGTGTTCTGGTGGTACCCGAACAATTCACTTTAATTGTACAAAATGGAATAAGTCCTTAAAACAGAAAGAAAACTTATTTCAACATTTCTGCTCCGATCACTGACTAAATAAATAGCTGTACGAACCTATAGAAAAACCAATAATATATTATTCACTGCATATAATGCAATAAAATAATTACTGCAGGGAAAAACTAAAAATGTCGGCAGAACTTTAAAGTTGCATTCCCAAATGTTACAATAACACCCAATGACTAAACTCTAATACTTCAGACAATACCAACCACAACTATTCTCCATCACAAGTATAATTCACTTCTGATGGACCTACATTTCCTTCTCATTACAAATAGTAATGTCCTAATTCAAATTCTCCAGTCATGAATATATTGCTCTAAAAGATACAAAGAATAATCAATACTTGAAAATTATTGGCTTTCTTAATCTAATTCTGATACCCAAAATTCTGAAAATCATACAAATTAGGATAAAATGAATAAATCAATCCTTCTTCCAGCAATTCTTCATTCCCACAATTTCTCCAGCCATAATTTTTCATTTTGTACAGCTCTTGACCTCCAAAGAGATAATGGTAAAATCAATATCAGTGTGGTACAAATTGTCTTCACAGGCAGGGAGTCCGCAAAGGGATTGCTCAGGGCTGCCTCCAAAGTAGGATGATTGACG
The DNA here is from genome assembly GCA_032468155.1 of Oxyrhabdium leporinum. Classification (NCBI taxonomy): domain Eukaryota; kingdom Metazoa; phylum Chordata; class Lepidosauria; order Squamata; family Cyclocoridae; genus Oxyrhabdium; species Oxyrhabdium leporinum. Next base: position 88,854 of record JANHFL010003714.1, on the reverse strand, counting down.
ACTAATCACTATGATTCTTTTTCAAGTCTTGCTGAGCTTCAGACTCTGTCATCTCTGGGGATATGACAAGAAGTGGGACAGTATTCTCAACTCAAATGTTTTTCTGCTCAATTTATCAGAAATAAACTATATTGTCATTTTTTATTAGTAGAAGGAGAAAATAGTGGGATAAAATGACTGAAGCAATGGTAGCCAATTTCTTTTTCACTAGTAACTATTTCAGTTTGAAATTCTTTGGCCCTATTTTAAGGGGGAATTTTTTTTTCTCCAACCTTCTAATTCCCGAATCTTAAATAAAAATCTTAATATTATCAAACAATTTCTCAGAATATGTTTTAACCTTAAATTGGATTGAATTTATGGAGCTAACACAGGAAAATCTCTCTCTCTCTCTCTCTCTCTCTCTGTCCCTCTCTCCCTCCTTCTCTCTCTCTCCTTCTCTCTCCCACCCTCTCTCCCTCCCGCTACCCTTACACACATATGCACAGAGACACAGATATATCTTCAGTTCAAGGCTGTGAACACATATAATGCTTTCATCTCTGATTTCCCCAAGAACAACCTGTGAGATGGGTTGGATTGAAAGTTAGTGGTTGTCCCAAAGTTACTCAACCAGATTTTATGACTGAGGGAGAACTAGAACTCATGGCTTCTTCCTAGGCCAGCACCTTAAACTCTACACAAAACTTTCTCTGACTCTGTTTCTGGGACTCTCTTATTGTATTGATTTCATTCAGTAAAATAGTTATGTGGTGTTTGACATGAAGAGAATCACATAAGGCAGGTCACATTTCCCTGTTGGCCACTTGTCAACACTGTTGTCTTGATGTAAAATTCAGTATTTTGAAAAAGTAAAACAAGTGATTGAATGAACTGTTTCATTCATTCTTGATGGAAGCAGGCATATCCTACTGATATTCATGAACTTTGAAACTTCTGGGTAACAGAAGACAGGAGAAATGAAAGCTGAATAGGATGATTTTTTAAGCAGAAACAGTAGCTATGGAAGCAGTTGTTAAGACTACAACTATTACATTCTAATCACAAGCATCACTTCAAAATAATCTGTTTCTCCAACACTGTTTTAACAATACTTTTCCTATGAGACCATTTATCCATTTAGATTTAATTTCATGACAGAACAATATCTTTCAACTCAAGGTAACTGAAGGAAAAGAAATCCTGAAAAGAAAATTAGTTAAGCTAAAGATCCTGCCTGCTCTCTTTATAACTTTTTGAAATCTGACTTTCAAAATTTTGTCTGAAATGTTAACCACCTATTTTTATGCACTAATTGTATATAATAAAATTTTAAACCATTCAGAATCACTTGGTTGACTTGGACAGCTATAGAACTTGAATGAATGATAAAAGTAAAGCTTGGTGACAAATACTGCAAACTACTCCACACAAAACTTACCTGTTTGTTTTCAAAAAGTTTTAATTATGCTGGGATGTGTGGTTGAATATAAATTTGGTCTCTGTAAAAAATGCATTAAGAAAATAGTACTCCAGTGTATGTTTTAAAAGTACTTTTTAATGGTCCATTAAAAAATTCTGCAACCATTTATCATTCACAACTTTCTTCAAAATTCAACTGTCCCAACTATATATTGTTTTTAATATAATTCTCCCCAACATACGGTACTTTTGAATGCAATTTTCTCTGTGTGGGCTTTTAAACATATATTTCCATGATATAAACTCCTTTTCTTAGAACTCTAACTTCCTGTATCTTTTTAAAAAATCCAGTCACCCCCAATTTTCTACACACAGTATTTAGAAGAATAACATATTTTTGTCCTCACCTTCACAAATAAATAGAGAAATGTATGCATTTTTTACTAAATAAAGACAAGACAAAGATTATGTTCAGTTTTTCTACCCATGCCACAGCAATATCAAATATACACATATGTATTCATTTCTTCAATATGAATTTGGCACTTCTGCAAGTCTAATGGTGCAAAACAGATCTTCAGACCACTATTGAACTTAATGATGTTTTAATGTGCTGAAACTATTTGTTAATGAAAGATGTAGGAAATGGCTCTTCCAATTATATGTCAATAACTTTTGACTTGTTACCCAGCAGCTCTCCCCACCCCATAACCTCCTTTTTTAGCAGTAAACATATACCCACCACAATTTGATAATTTGAATTAAAAAAAAATCATAAGAAAGGAAATGAATACCAAAGAATACCATAGGCTACAGCAACTAAAGACTGTGACTTGTTTTGGAACAATGCATGAATTTGAAACTGTATACTTTGGGTTGAAACATTTTGCCTGTGTTTGGGTTTTTTGTCATCCTGTATGTGCAGGAAATTTGGACGTATGGGAAGGGACAAGACAAAGACACAGAAAGCTATACTATTGTTTGAAAAAATGACCACCAAAAGGAAAAAAAAGAATAGGATAGAAGGTATGTTTTAGATATAACCATAGTTTGCTTAATAATGGTTTGAGGAAGAAGCTTGCTTAATTGGATTCACAAATAGTTCTGAACCATAATCCATAGTTTACAAATCTGATTGTAAACATTCACAAACCATTTCCAGCATAGAGCATATCAGCCTTGTGGTCACTGCTTAGTTGACCAAGTAAATGGTTTTCATAAGGAGGTTCAGTCTTCACCCAATAGTCAAGTATTATGATATCAACAGTAACACAGTTCAGCAAACTTTATTGACAGCTGTCATTTTAATGGATGCTTATTTATTTATTTATTTATTTATTTATTTATTTATTTATTTATTTATTTATTTATTTATTTATTTATTTATT
>JANHFL010003714.1:22068-43459 GCA_032468155.1 Oxyrhabdium leporinum | reverse complement strand
AACGTCTCCACGCAGCCAGTTTTGGATGCAGGTAAGTGCAGGGCGGGCATGGAGGCTCGGGTGAAAAATGAGCCTCCCAGCAGTTCGGGAATGCTGGAAATGAGCTCGTTTCCAGCCTCCAGAGAGCCTCCGGATCCCAGGGAGGTTGCTTTCGCCTTTCCAGAGGCTCAAGGAAAGTCTCCGGAGGCCAGGGAAGGCGAAAAACAGGCCTCCTGGAAGGTTGGAAGGTTGGAAATGGGCCCATTTCCAGCCTCCAGAGGGCCTCTTGAGCCCGTGGAGCCCGTTTTTGCCCTCCCGGAGGCTCGAAGAAAACCTCAGGAGGCCAGGGAGGGTGAAAATGCCCCTCTACCGTGGTGCAGGAGGCTGACCTGGCCAGGCCCACCATGGCCACGCCCACCCAGAAACCGGGCAATGAACCCATTGCTAAAATTTTTGAATCCCACCCCTGAATGTATGTAAATGTCTCTAACCAGTAGGAAATTAATTCTGTCATACTTTTTTTTTTTGCCAATTTGCCTTTTGTGTGTGTTCTAGTACACACAATAATAATAATCTTTCTGATTTAAAGTAAGACTACATGGGGGCTCTTGTTTGTGGTATTTCACATGTGTATAAGTGTTGTCACAATCTCTATTCATTTTTAATAAAGGCTCAGAAGAAAGAAGACCAGCAACTTGAGCTTAAAACAAGTCCTAAGAAAGTACCAGAATCAACTGTTGATCTTCTGGGACTTGGTAAGTAATTATTTATAATTTTGAATAGGACAAATTGAAGCTATCTGTATATTTGAATTGACAAAAACGATATGCAATGCTGCCTACTTAAAAGTAATGAGATTGTGATGAGAGAATGCAATATTCACAGAGAAAATGCAGTATTCACAGAGCAACATGAATATTGCATTTTTTGTTTAATGTCCCATCCTAAGGAATCAATATTAATCCTGTGTGAATTTGAATTTGGTTTCTCAGGACACAAATCTTCAACTTGTCGTACTGACTTAAAGGAGGTTTGTTTTTCCAATCAGGCCAGCTGACCTGAAAAACCATAAATGCCAGAGAAGGAATAGATTATTCCATCCTGCAACTAATTCAGCTTTTAACTTTTATTCTGGACATCTGCCCACATACCCTTTTTAGGAATATTCCTGTGCATTGAGGATAGCAATATCACTTAGATTTATATACTGCTTCGTAGTGCTTTACAGCGCACTCTAAGTGGTTTACAATGTCAGCATATTGCCTCCAACAATCTGGGTCTCATTTTACCAACATCAGAAGAATGAAAGACTGAGTCACCCTTGAGTCGGTGAGGATTGAACTCCTGGCAGTGAGCTGAATTAGCCTGCAATACTGCATTCTAACCACTGCGCCACCACAGCTCCAAGGAACATAGGAACCAAGCTTCTCACCATAGCAGGACAGAGCGATTCAGGCCTCTTCCACCAACTCGATTCGTTTCTGTGCTAGTTGTGCAGGACAGTTAGTTGACAATGCTGACCCTAAGCCAGAAGCTTTCCATCCTTGGTTTGAGGGTTGCCATTATCATTATCATAATCCTATGATCCAATGAAACTGGGTTCTCAACATGCCACCTAGTGATACCAGTGTGCATCCAGATTCTTTGCTTGGTTTCTCCCCAACCATCTTACCCACTTATTTTTTTTTCATTTAAAAAATAATTATTTCAATTAAAATCATGGCTTCAGGTCTGAGTGTGAAATAGGGGTTATTTTGATTACTTTGGCAAATTCTTATTTCTCTCAGAGTGGATGATGCATTCCTGAATCATCTTTCAGAACTTTGGGACACTTCTAACTTGCTGTGCTGGGATTTTTAGGCATTAATTTATATTAGTTCTGATTCCTTAGAAGATGCTGGAGTATCGTGATCAATAATGTGACCATTAGCCTATGAACTCTCCCATGCTATTTAATTTTGGGGAAGCAGCTGTGATACATATATAATAGCAGTATACCTGCTATACTAATGATGATGCTAATTGCAACTTGCCACCCCATTTTGCCCACGCTACTGCCCGGCCTTGCTTCTGCTATTCCCACGTCCTCCATCTTGTCTGTATTATCACCAATGCCAAAGAAGCATCTTTTCAACCTTAACAGCACACCCCATCATAACTTCATACTTGCATCTGTGTTGCTATCCCATTAGGCTTTGCTAGTATTGTATTACTAGTCAGTTGTACTTGCAACCATGTCAGCAGTATTTTAATTAGCAGTAGCACTTAGTCTTATATACTGCTTCACAGTGCTTTACAGTCCTCTCTAAGCAGTTTAGAGTCAGCATATCCCCCCCCCCCGGGTCCTCATTTTACCAACCTCGGGAGGATGAAAGGTTGGGTCAACCTTGAGCCGGTCAGGATCGAACTCTGGCAGTGAGCAGATTTAGTCTGCAATACTGTATTCTAACCATTCTAGCCACTGCTCCACCATGGCTCATAAGCGTAAAGTCACTTTTTTCCTAGCCTATCAGCAAACTGACCCAGTAAGATGCTTCCTTTCAGTGCACAGCCAATGGCAATAATTTAAAACTTTAGCTCACTTCTAAGCGAGGAAAGTAGATTCTTAATGTTTAAGATTGGCACAAACATGGCAGTATTAATTTTCAGTGTTCTGTAGTCAGTTTGAGAAAAGTGCCTTTAGAGATATGTTTGCAGGGTATTTATTATAATAGGCTTTAAGTAAGACTTCTATTCCACTTTTTCAGAATGCCACAGCCATGTATTAATTTAGACCAGTTATGGAGAGCATGTAATTCACTCATTACAACAGCTTTACGGAAAAGTGAATCTGTTTCTGAGGATAGTTATTAAATGCTGGATTGTCCTACTAAAAAAAAAATCCCCCATATGAATTTTCCTAAATTTTAAGATCTCAGGAGACCAAAATATTAGTTTTAGTTATTAGAATAATTACCACTTTAGGACAGTATTATTATCCACCTAACTGAAGGCCACCGAATAGTGTGCTTACTTTTGACTTCTCCAAAACTCCTCAGGTAGTAAAATGTATACAGAACAAAAGGGAATTAGGATGGTGGGCATTGTTTAAGTAACAATTTTGAAAGTTACATACAGATTTAGATAGGCTGCTGTTCACCTAATTATGCAAAATTATTTATTGTCATTTTTTACAGGTAAGTTAACAACTTTGCTGACCCAATTCATTGAGAAACAATATCATTGCTAGTATTGTACTAGTGTTGTTGTTATGGCCACCCATTCCAGAAGACTCTAGGAAGCAATTGTTCCCTTAGTTGCTATTCTTGTTCATTCTCTCACATTCTACATATTTTTTTATTAAAAAAGGAGATGCTTAGTCACTGTATATTTACAAATATTCAGGAAATTACTGGATTATTTTATTGTGGCATCAGTGAAAAGAATACACTTGGCACCTCTAAAGCGCTACAGATATTTAACGTGTGACTTGAATATAGGTTACCATAAAGTACTAATGGTTTAAGATGATTTGCAAATACGTCATGGATAGATTTCCCTTTCTTATATTTCCTGTTTCTGTCTGGAAAACAATCAAGTATCTGCAATAGAACTTGGAGAAGTACGTGGAAAAGGGGAAAGCATTCTATCAGTTAATTCCCTTTTCCGTATATGTGAATATAACGAGACCAACATTTTTACTCTCATCCTCTTAAAATGTGCACTGCGTACTGTTTTGATCTTTACCAGTATATTTCAGATCGAAGAGCAATATTACCAACATTTCACATAGTTCATGGTAGTACTTATAAAATATTGTAGGCTTTGCTAGTAATGTAATATTATTTTTTCCTCAACTGATTTCCCAACCTTTTATAATACTGCAGATAATACTTGTCTTTTAGCTTTACTGATTAGTGCGTGTGTATGTGTGTAAATTCCCCATACTAGAGATTTAAATTCAAAGTAACTGACATCACCTTTTAAATTTGGAAACAGACATTTCCTTTAAAATAATACTTTTACAAAACTACTCCTTTTGTTGGATGACTTGCAAAACTATGCAATGTTACAGCATTACCTTTTCCATCAAGTTGAACGGTTGGAAGCAAAACTCATTTTCTGTTTGATGTACCATTTACGAGTTAGATGTTCCATAAGAAAACAAATGAAAATATATAGTTACAGACTTTAAAGTAACCAACCATCTCAGCATATTAGCATTTAAAAATAGATAATCTCAAACGTTGTGTGGGGACATAAGTGAATTGTTATGTTCATTCATTTTAGATTGATTTTAAAATAACAGGCATTAAGGAAGAGATTTACCAAAAACAAGAAGAAACTAAATTTCCACCTTGTAAACAATAATTTGCTTAGAAAATTTTCTGTGTAACCTATGCTCCCTTTGATGTTTTAAAACCCTACTTTGTGATTCTGGAGATCCAGTATTGATTATACAATAGTAAATTTTCCCCTTTTGGTTTGTTGCAGAGATACGTGATAATAAAATGGGAAAGGAATTGTGTTTTTCTTTTCATTCTTGGGAATATGGTATCATTAGCAAACATATGGCATGATTTTCATATTGTCCTACCACCAATAACTGTAGACTAGTGGCAGGGACAGGAAAACATGCCAGAATGAAAATACTATATAGTATGTAAATCTTGTTTGTTAAATTATGGTTCAGTATTACAGTACTCAAAAACTTAGGCCTCTTTGTTTTTACTCAATTCTCTCATAAGCATACTTCCATTTTTTCTTAAAAACAACCTTTTCTGTTTCAGTAAAGCCTAGGTGTAATAGACCGTTTGGGGTAAAGTATACCCATTAAGTTGTAATATCTGTTAAAGCTGAATGTATGCATAGACTTAATTTACATCATTTGCATAATCATCCAAATGATGTAATTTAATATAAAACTGTCAACTATATAATGATATAAATTGATATAAATGACAAATACAGACTGCCAATTGCTTCAGAAACAGTGGTCTGGACCTTTGAGATTAAAATCCAAATAAAATGTCCTTGGAATCTAAAGTTCATTAAGTAGAGGTCCAGAGGATCATGGTTTTCCTGTGTGACAGAATTGGACAAATATGGCTAATTTCACCACAGTTTATCAGAGCAAGCTGTTACAAATCTGCAAGTTTTGTTTTATTCCGATAACTCTTGATTATAGAACATGTTTGTCTATGTATCTTAACATTTAAACTTTTGCCATTAGTGCATGTTAAATAAACCTAGAGAAAAAAGTCTCAACCTTGACAACTTTAAGGTGTGTGAACAATATGCTGTCAAGGAGAATTCTGGAAACTGAGGTTCACACATCTTAAAGTTGTCAAGGATAAGATTCAATGGCTACGAGTATTATTTTCATGAATGGAAAATTAGGGGATTGAATTGTTATTTATCCTTTGTATAAGTAGTTTCTGAATAGGCTCCTAACCAGGACCACAGATTTGAATTATTTTTAAAATGTATAGGTTACCTTTCAATAATAACTAAACTTATTTCTGAAACACATACAAAAACAAATTAGAAAACGAGATCACAAAACCAGAAGTTGTAAATTTAACCTCATCTTAAACTAGGAAAAATAAAAGATATTCAGTACTGGAATGATATTGAAGTAGACATTAGGATAACTAAAATGTCTCTCGGAGCATCTGTTAAGTGCTGTGAGCAATAGACACATTGGCTAGTCCCCTCAGGTGGAGCAGCTGTGTTGTTAACTAAGTTAAATTTCCAAACAGGCATTGCAGTAGTGATCTGCATAGTATCTCATATCTATTTGAGGACTACAGCTTAGAGAATAAATTTTGGAAAGCATGTATTGCACTATTTTTAAACTGACCTTGAAAATTCCTTTCCCCCCCAAAAAAAAAAAGTATATTCTCACTGAGGGCTATGAGCATAGGCTTTCCAAGAAGAGGGAAGACCTGCAGGAATGCAAGGCCAGGTACTGGCACCTGGAAGCTCAATGGGCTGAGATAGGTTTCAGGCCATGACGCATTCTCACTGGAAAAAGGTCCTCCAGCTCTTCGCCACCAATGGCACTTCCCTCCAGCCTTCACCCAAAGTCCTGTACCAGGAGGCTGAAGCAGACCCCAAGTCAGAATTTCTGCCACCCTCCAACCCGCACAAAAAGATCCTGAAGGGGGACACTTTTTGCAGCAACACAAACATTCATTACATGTATCTGGCCCAGGGGCCGTAGTTTGAGAACCCCTGATTTAGTGCAATATAAAAAATGCAAATAATTTTTCTGCAGACCACCAACATTTTCTCATGGACTATCAGTGGTCCATGGACCACCAGTTTGTGACCGCTGATCTAGATCACAACTAGAATTTCTCAAATTACACTTCTTTTTAAAGTATTCCATTTTCTATGATATGGGTAGATTATAAAGAGTTTAGATAAAAATACTACTTCACAGAATTTTCTGAAATATTTTTCCCTCATTGCCATCCTTCCAAAATGCCCAAGTCATTCAACGCCGGGGTATTGCTGGGGATGTAAAAAATTGTGACTGATAAAATTGTTATTAATGCAGCAAGGAAACAGAAAACCCTCTTAGGTTGCTACTTTTAAGGCTTAAAGATATCCTCATGTCTCAAAGATATTAATAAAATAGTACTTACAATTGGTTTTCCCAGAATAGAAATCAGAAAGGCCACTTCATTATTAAAATCTCTATGTTATCTTTCAAAGCCAACTTTGTTTAAGATTTTACAAGTAATTCTAATTAATATGCAAAAATACACAAAATAAACTACATAATATTGAAACAATGTAATCAAAGCTGTAGTTCAACTACAAAAGTTCAAAACATCAATATGTTTAAAGCTCACCTAATTTGTCTGATGTAGCAATTTTATAATTGCTTTCCCAAAAGAAACCTATAGATCCAAGTGGATCTTTGAGGACTTGTTTGTACACATTGACAGATGATTGTACAGATAAGAGCAGAATACTTCCAAGATGTCTCTTATTCTCTAAAAAAAAGGACAACGTTCGCAAGACTCCTTTGTGGCAGTGGTCCCTAAAGAAAGAGGAGGAACATTTAACATTTTCAACTGTCAGATGACAATTGCTGGACACACCAAGTGAGTAGAAAGATAAAAATTAATTTACATCTGCCCCTTTCAGCCCCTTTTAAATATAGGGCTTTAAAACAAATATGGTCTCCTTTGAAGCTTCCATCTTGTGAACTATTTAATCACTGTCCACTTAAAGAAACAAGACATTTGGCCAATAGTGGCGTATGTCTTTTTGTCTTTCTCTTCCCAAAAGCCAAATGTGGCATGCCAGTCTCAGATGAAAGATTTAAGCAGGTCTTGTCTTTTACAGTTGCAGGCTCCTTGCTTTCCAGGGTTTTAAATATAAATATCCATTTCAAATTGTCAAAAGCTTTTTCAGCATTCAGAAAAGTGGGTACTGTTTTTTTGTCACTATGCTGTTTTAAACGCTCTAGTATATTTCCAGCATTTCTTATATAAAAACCTTGAAATTAGTTTCACCCTGGGAATGGAATGGTTCTCAGGGCAATAGTTTTCTGTTAAGAGCTTCATTAATAAAAGTAATGGGTTCTGCAACCCCAATATTCTGCAAATATTGATCAGCCTCAATATTTATCTCCAAAGCAAATGAATTCTTGAGTAATATCTAGCTTCTTGAAACCCAGCCTGTGGAATATCTTCTCATGCTTCTCAGTCTGCATTACCTTCTGAATAATATCGGCTACAGAGCTATTCCTTAAATATTAGGGATGAGTTTTGAACTCCCTTTGCAAAAGGGATTACAGTACTCAAAGCAACATAACATGGAGAAAGATATTTGAGAAGCAGAATGAAAAAAACAACAACAACAAATAAGCCTTTGATGATGAGCAGGGGATTAAAAGAAGGCAATGTCAATCATTTCTGTACTCCAGAAACAGTTGCTGGCCCATTCTGGCAATTGGGTGACTGAACTTTCAGATAACCCTTTATACTCAAGCAGATTTTTGGGAAGCTTCCCTATAACATATCTACCGATAGAAGGAATGTTTGTCAGATTATCATACTAATTTCTGCCTAGAATTGGAAATTCTGAATGACTTTTTCTATTTCTGAAATCAAATGGGTAGATTATGATTTTTATTATTTAATTCTTTCTTGCCAAATGTTCTGCCCACACAAAATTCTTCAAAAGATGAAAATAAAGAGAAAATGTTCCTCAAAATATTAGTCAATCTTTGGGAGAATTAACTATAAAAATATTATTATTTTTATTTTAAATATATACTATATGTTCTGATCCTCCTGCAAAGGAAGTTGAAATGACCTTGGAATATTCATGGCATTTAATGTCCTTGGAATGAAAGAACATTCTTGCATCTGTGGCACTCCCCCACAAATAGAATATTTTTGAATATTACAAAGTAAGCCTTCACTGTTCTTAAAAGTTAGCTTTCAAATATCACCAAATATTCCCTCCCTCCTTTCAAAGGGATGATTTCACAAGAAGGCCGCATATCTGGCATATCTTGAGCACTCAGTCTTGATTTTGTCTATCAAGCAATCATTTTCTAAAATGTACTAGATCACCTCCCACCAGATTAATTACAAACATAAAGAAGGGAAGAAAATGTCTAGGCCGTGCCAAAAATTCAATGAATTTGTAATGTTAATCACTTTGGCTTGGCTGTATCAGTTCAACAAGGTGCATGGAGGTTATTTCAAAGGAAAATGAAGTAATTATAATGGAAGTTGAAGAAGGCATACTTGCCTTATCCATATTTTTCCTGTCTAATAAATCATGTGTGGGAACATACCAAACTGGGATTTGTAAAATGTCAGGTATGTTTGAAGCAGAATATATTCTGCAGATAACAGACTATGCCTGGAATTTGGAATAAACAGAGCAAAATTTCAAGCCTATCCATTAGTAGATAACGATGACCTTACCAGAAAGTGTCTGTTACTTATTAATATGCTTAACAGGGTGAACAATTTAGAAAAGGAGACAGTATTTTTTTTAAAAAGAGGGGAGGGACCTATTTTAAGCTTGTAAAAGGTCACTTGATGACAAATAAACACAATCAGGAGAAGCTAAAGAAGCCATATGCTACATTTTGACTTTTTGCATACCATTTTCACGAAGCTCAGCAGAAATTTACTAGATTTGCTGAGAAGCAAAATAAGTCTGTAAAATATATTATCTTTTGCATGATAGCCAAACTATCTGTAACTCATTTCCCAAAATAAGAATTAGAATTAACTCATTTAATTCCCAGAAAAAAATGAAAGCACGGTGGGATTCGGTAAACAGCATTCTCTCATGCAGAGATTAAGTTCAGTTGGTGATCTAGCAGGCAGACACATTTATAGCAAATGTTAGACGTTACAGAAATAAGTTGCTGCTTGACCATAAATATAATTCCCTATCTTCAAAACTTTGGGCTGTTCTGTTTTTTATCATTCATCAGTATGACAGTTCGAGAAAGCACTTTAAAAAAACACACTTGTATTAAATATGCTTATTGTGACTTTAAAAGTAGCTGATGTCCAAAAATTAAACATGTTAAGTTGGAAATCTTTCTTCTCAACTGAATATGTTTAAGACACATATATACACATCCAATTATCTGGAAAAAGCACTTCTATTTTTTCCTGCCAAATAATATAGATAGCATAGTAACTCATGTATGTTTACTTGATGTAAAGCAAATCATCTTCAAAATTATATAGAACTTACTACTATTCCTGCTGGATATATATTGTATCAATAAGATATGATTTTGCTGTTGATATTACTTCACTCTTTTGTTTATGTAGAAAGATTAAGATGGGTTGGCCAAAGCGAAGAGGGGACTTAGAAATTCCGAAGGAATATTTTCTTGTCTGATGTAATAACCTATTTACAACTGGAAATAGTGGGAAAGGAAACTGTAGTAAATCTCTAATTACTGCAGTATTATGGGTCAGAATATAAGGAAAGAAGAATTACGAGAGTCCTCTAACTACAGCTGAACATTGCTTAGCCCTTTAATTAATTATAAGTAATCTATAATTCCTAAGGGAAACATTTGATGATTTTAAGGCCTAGATTGCTGAGTCTTCAACCTTCCAGAAGATATAGCCATCCAGAAGATAGAAGCACAGAAGACGAAGTATTTACTGCATTTTAGCCACCAGACTGCAATTACTTAAAGCTAAACTTTCTGGATCGTGAATTCAACTTGCTTCCAAGTAACATCAGCCAGCCTAATATTTACTATTCTAGAACTACAGTTGTTAGGTGACAGACCTGTTTGAATATTATAGTGTTTGGTACGGAAGACCACCCCTTGCATGCAAACTGCCTGTAAAAAGGAAAAAGCATACATGGGTGAAAATCAAGTGAATCACTTCAACTTTAGGTTATGCTTTTATTGCCTAAAGATTGCACATTAATTTGACACTGTCCTCTAGTTGTAGGTAATCTAGTACAGATATCTGCATTAGAACTAACTATCTATAAACCATCATGTCTACAATGAAGTATAGTTTTATGGAACAAAAATGACCACCTACAATGTGAATATGTTTTGTGTCACTACATTTTATATGATGCGTGAGGCAACTAATTCATACCTTTATTGCAGCTTAATTCTTTTCCTCTATCTGTAAATCATAGTGAACATTTCAAAATAGCTTACTAAGTAATTTAGGCATTATATTGCAGTTCTATCTTTTGAAATAAATTTGTCTTCCTTAACTCCACACATCTCCATCTAGACTTCTGCTCTTAGTATGTCTTGGGTTGATTTCTCATGCTGGCATTGATGGACTATACTTCGTACTATCTTTTTCATTATGGCTGCACACACATGTTTTTATTTAGTCACAAATTTTCTTGGTATTTCAGTTGCATTGTGCTGCTGTCTAATCACAGGCAAAAGAGAACAAGTGATGCTAAAGTGCTTTCTTCTCCGTCTTATTGTTGAAAAATAATGTAGTTTCCAGCTGCATCTAGTAAAAGGCTGGTTTCAAATGGGGGAGATTACATATGGGAGCTGGCTCTTTAGGGAATGCTAGTCATACTTAAAATAATGTAGCATTATTGAGCTGGCATCTATTCAATAAGGTGCATTCCACCCAACTGGATAACAAAGTTACAGCTGTGGTGTTTGGCATCTGATTTTTGCCATCTGTAGAATGGTACTGTATATTTTGATGTCTATTTATGGGAAGCAAACATTAGCAATAATCTGAAATTTCAATGCTTGACTCAGAAACATTTTATTGTTTCACTGTTATTTTTCCCCTTGTTACTAAAGCAAGCTTTATGTACTTTCTATGTAATATTCTTGGAACCCAAGTTAATAAAGACCAATTAAGCAGACAGCTTGCCTGGCAAAAGAACAAAACTAGCTGAATTTGAGATAAAACTAGTTACAGATAGTGCCTACCATGGCGTACATAGGCATTAACGTAGAGATTTTTGGTAAATGGAAAAGCCAGTTTGTTCTTCACCACTTTCAATAACAGGATGCTGCACATGTTACAAGTAGCTTCCTAGCTAAAGGGGAAATGGTTGCTGATTTTTCTGGAATAAAAGTCAAATCATCAAAGAAGTCAGTCACTTGTAATGGAACAATGGCACTAATGGTTGTTAGGCAGCTTGAGGCTTTTATCTAAGTGCTAATGTTCAGCTGTGGCATAGTGCATCTGTAATGGGAGTGCCTTGGAAGTTTCTCCTCTAAACACTGATAGTGACTATGGGCTGCTGGTGACTACTTTTTCTGGCATAATGAAGGCAAGTGTGTTAGTCTGGTTCTTCCCCATCTCAGTATTACAGAAGGGAATGACATTGTTGCATGTCATTGGACAGCAACCATAAGAGAGGTTTGCTGGTGGTCTTTGGGAGAATCAACTGCCATCCTACAAAAGCTGCCTTATGTGCTGGACAGGACATGGCCATCTTACCTTCCAAATACTGTATTGGGACATATAGACATTTAAGCATTTGAAGTGCCATTGAATTTACATCAGTGGGTGGCTTTATGACTGTTTACTGGTCATGGCCTTAATAGATTTCAAAACTTCTAGTCCAAGATTTCTATCTAGTTTGGACTTTGATTAATGTTGTTTTGGATTTGAGATACTGCTTGTTCCAACCCCCAGTTGAAGACGGAAAATGAGGTGAGAACTTTCCCTTTTTTTCTTAGGAATTAATTGGTTGTTTTTCCTTCTGTTCACCAGGTGAGAGCAGGTGGGCCTGAGTGAATGAGTAGTGTGAATGTCGATGGAATAAGGAAGGAGTGATTTCTTGTTCCTGCTTGGAGGCTGAGAGCTAGGCAGAAGTACCTCTGAGACAGTTAGTTAGATAAAATATGGGTTTATTGAGTGGATAGGTTATTTTTTACCAGAGGGAGGAATGTTATGGTTAACAAGGATTAATATGTTAGGGGAACAGGGGCAGGCAATGTGAATAATATTGAAAGAGATGATAGGGTAGTTATTGGACAGTGGGCTGCTTTTTTGAGATCATGGTCTTGACATTTTTTACCAATGCCCGTCATCTATCCAATGGCCTAGTCATCAAGTCTAAGATCCCCCTGGAATTTAGCTATGCTTATTGATACTTTGATGCCTTCCTTCATTGACAAGGTAATAGTTTATTTTGGAGTAATGATCCATAGTTGAGGATATTACCATTTTGCTTTTGTCATGGACAAATCAATCCCTGTTAACTTTAGAATATTCTGTTGCTTCTGCCTACTACACGAATGATGGACCTATTAAATTGGTCTGCCCTAAAGAACTCTGTGTGGCTTCAGAGGAAACTTGAAATTTTGCCTGATGCATGGTCTGAGTGAGGCCATTTGGATTAAGGAAGCAATTTGAGCCACGGGTCAGATTCAGACTTATACTTTTTCCAGACTCATGGTAGGAAAGGAAAAACACAATCAGACTGCAAGATTCTACAATGTATCTCAATAACATTAAGATTTCCTGGTCTGGACAACCTTAAAGGAATGGTACCTTGTGACAATGAAATATAATTGTTTTTCCACCTGCATTGTGTCTGCTAATTGCAGGTCAGTGCCCTTGTTTAGGGAGAGAGGTTCCTTCTTGAATAAGAAGGGGCAAGGGGAACACTATTCAGCTGATCACAGGTGAACTTTCAGCCCTTTGTATCATATTAACTCAATTGCCAATCTTTGCTTTGGTATTCCTTTCATAAAACTTGCAGCCTTCCTATCCTTATTTCTTTCTTATGAGTATTAATGCCTACTAATTTCAAAAATTCTTTGTTTCCTCTTCCTCTCTTATTTCTCCCTTTTGTTTTCCTTGTGACTCCCAAATTGGATGTGTAGCTCCATTTAACTACTCTCCTACATATCTTAGAATATTCTGTTTCCCACATCCTGCTATTTAACTTACAGTTTTAACCTTTCCCACTTTCCCTAAAAACCACTGGGGTGCAGATTGCCTTACTCTATTTTTTCTGTCCTTTTTTACTTGAAAAGTTATTAGTAAAGTTTCAGCAGAAACTTTATATGACTAAACATACACTTAGTCATTTGTATTGTTTTTCTTGGGATATTTTTTATTTTATTTTAGGAAGAGAAGGTATAAAATATGATCCAGAATTAAGCTGGTTGTCATATATGTTGGAGTGTAATTGAGAGCTGTAATTACATGGTTATAGAATTTGACCTTAAGTGTACAGCTAGTGTCTGAAAATAATTTTGGAATACTATTTTCAGCCTGACCTCTCTAGTCCTCTAGGATTGGAATTGAGAAAAGAGAATTTAAGAAGCACAATACTTCTTGTTTTCTGTTATCAATATCATTCCTCTTTGATTTATTTTTCACTTGATTAAAAAAAAACTTAGTCTTTTCAAATAAATAGCTGTTTTGATTCACATATTTTTTTTTAGCTATAAGAAATAGCCTTGCAGAACAATCTGCTTTTTAAAAAGGAGTGGAGAATATAGTGCCTTGAACTTTTTTCAAGAAAATAATTTTTAGCGTTTTCTTCCCCCCAAACATGTAAAGAAATCAATGAGAAAGTACACATAAACACACTTCCTTCTGAGGACATTGTTCTTTACTTAAAGTGGCTTTACAAAAAGTTATTATTGGGTATTTGGTATAAACTTTGGGAAGCAATTCCAGGATTTGTTTGAAATAATACTATCTTGTTCTTCAACTTTACTTTTTCTAAAAAAAAATATTCTTCTTTCACAATAAGTAAATAATTGCGCAATCTCAGGGAAAGTATTTACCAAAGCTTAAGTTTGAGTGAAGAAAGATACCCCACCGAAAAATATGCTCAACATTCTCTATTTAAGATTTTATTTTTGCAGTTCTGCTTCATTATACTATGATTTTTGCCATCCTAAACTTTAAAGATTATAAAGATATAAATGCAATACAGAACAATACAATACTTTACAAAAATGTTCACAAAATTCCTCTGATTAAAATCTGTCTTCAAAGGTTACTAAATCTTTATACTTTCAGGCAGTCCTTTCAGATGCAAAGTTGCTGAGATGCCAACATGATTGAACTTGAAAGTTTGAATGTAACAGGTCTCTGAATCACTTGTATATGAAGATCATTTTAGCATAGATGAGTTCATAGGTAGGTAGTGACTACTGAGCCTTTGAAATTATTGTATTGCTTGTATCTTGATTGAACTTTACTATACCAAAGTAGAGTTTCCTAATTTGACACTCCTTGTTATCATAACGTTTTGTGTGGGGTTTAGATAATGCAAAGGGAAGCCTCCTGGTAAAGATGGTGGGAAGAGGATAATTAAGGGACATTTCCAAAGATATTTGCATTAAAATGATAATGCCAAAGGAAGAAAAACACAAAGGATGAAAAGGGAGGAGGTACAAGCAAATATTTTTTTTAATTCTTTTTCTCTCTTTCTCTTGCATACACCAAGGTTTGAATTCATGATAGTTTACATAATTAGGATGGGCCTTTTTAATGTGCTCTATAGAACACATTCTATCTATTTTACAATTGAGGGTGCATATATTTTTTTTCTATTTTTTTCAAACCCTCTTAGATTTTGTATTAGAATAGCATAAAGATCACATTGGATCCTTATTAAATACTTCTGTAAGTTGATTAGCTCTCTCTATATAGTAAGAATAGTATTATTTAATAATATTATTAGATAAGAATATTATTTCTCACAGATACAATGCTCACAAAGAAAATACATTAATATGCAATCAATGTTAGTAAAACAGCTGGCCTTTGCAGTATATCTTGGATGCTCGTTCATCCCATCTGAAGCCTTAAATATTCCATAAATATTGAAACTTTTGTGTTCCCCTTGTTTTATCACTCCAATGTACTGTAACTTGAATAGTCTGCCCACCATGTGGAACAATAAGCAAATCCCAAATCTTGGCAAGCACAGAGAAAATTTTGCATTTTCCCCTGCTATGCCCCCCTGCTAGCTTTATTTTGAGCTCTGGGCCATTTTTATCATTTGGAGTTATTGTGTAGAAAAGAAATCAGCTGCGCATTGTTCAAGATAGCAAAACTGAAGATGGTGTGCTGAATATCATGGCACTGGGCATATTGATAAAGGAGCTATTCTCCTGCCAAAAAAACCTCAGTTTCTTCTGAACGATATTATCACCCATATATTTAAAATTACCCCACTTAAAACACACATCTGTGCACAAATTTTGCAAATCTTACTGTCTTATAGGACTGTACAAAGATCCCAGAATGATTCTGTGATAATCACCTCAACAAAACATTTGAAACAATGCTCAGATTTCTAAAAGTGAAGTGAAACCTTTGCTTCAGATTCTTGTGCTGCTGACGCAAATAGCAACATCCAAATAAGGCTGGTGCTCCTCTTGTCCTCTTGTTTCTTCCAGTCAGTAACAGGTTCTTCTGGCTATAGAACTGTTGTCAAGGCTTTGAGCTGTTGTGAAGCAACACAAGACAAATCATGTCACCTCTTTGCTTTGACAAGTAGATTCACATCACCTCAACAGTGCCTCTTTGAAATGAATCCAAAACACCTTGTACAGACCATCTGTATCCTTGTCCCCTAGGCTTGCTATATTTTTGGCACAAGAATGAATGAATAACCCATTTCAGTTATTTGGTTTGAAAATATCAGAAGAATTGAACCTCTTCTCTAAACAGTAGTTATGACAATCTACCCACCCCTAACTTCTCAAATTAAAAGAAGTACCTTATGCAGTGATCTGCTGTGTAATCTATTTATGTAGGAAAATATGCTCTGGGATGTTGATGGGTTACTTGAAAAGTAATGAAGGAGAAAGCAGTTTTCAGCATAACATAGTTTTCAGCAGAATAGGCAAACTGTTCTGATATATTTTAAGTACAATTCTTTAAAGTTTTAAACTTTAAAGCCTTAAGAGCATTACAATTAACACACCTTAAAAATCTTAAGTTATTTATGTATAATAATCTATACTAATATAGATATATATTAGTATTAAAATAATAAACATTCTCTCTTTCTTCTCAGTACTGTGGATTCATGTTTCCATGGGTAGCTTCCAGTCCTTACTGATATATTCACTGTAGTGAAGTGTTATCTTAATCAGTGCATAAAAGAAAGATCAATACTTTATATGGGACGGAAGAATGCCAAAGAAACAGAAACAGAAATTAGCTGAGGAGAAACAATTTGAGTCGAGGCATCAGGAGACAATCTGGATGACAGAAAGGGATTCCCACCATATCCCTCTTTCCTATCAGATGATTGTGATCTTATCATGGAGAACATCTGTCAAGATGTACAAATAACATGGTTTCTGAACAGATAAAGAGGGACACACTTGTGTAAGCGGAATTTAGTCAATGCTAATATGAATTTTCAGCCTGATACATGAGTTATTACTCATGAACTCATTGTTTTCATGAACATTATTATTATATGCATTTAGGAGTATTTTAAAATAAAAGTAAAATGCATCATATTGTTTTCATACTTATGAATGCGCTGTTGCTCATATGTGTGTATGTGCATGTGTGTAGGAAATGAAAATTGGTGAAATGTATTGACCCATAATCACCTTGATGTAATAGCCAAAGCTTATATTCCTGTCCCTTTGGGTTGGTTGAAAAAGCTGCCAACAGCTTACTAGTGGATATTGTTTATGAGTCCTGTGATTGACAAAAAGGTTAGTGTGTCTTGCTCAGGACTTATTAGTTCAGGTTTATCAAGAGGGATCTGGCTTCAGCCATCAAAAGGACTCCAAGTATTTCTTTGGAGGTCAAGATAAAACCTCCACGGATCTGTGCACATTTCACTGACCATTTCAGTAATAATTTCTAAATGTGGCCAAACATAAAAAGAGGGGATATTTGTAGAACACGAGTTTAGCAGCAGCCCTTGAACTGTTCCCCCTTTCCCCGCAGTCAACTCAAGAGAAATGAATCCTGCTTTTTATAAATGTAATTATATGAACCCAAGAAATTTAATTACAGTTGCCGCGTGTATATGTTTGTATAGCTTAATCATGTTAGAAGACTGATGATTTCATTGATTCTCAGCATAACAGAGAAGTTTTCTTCTTGGATGACAGCCTCTCCTAGTCAGTATATCATCATCATGGATGTTTATACAAAGTCCAGTGGGTGGACAATCAGAGTACTGCTATTAGCTTTACAGGATGAAAATCAAGAATTAAACCTCCCACTTCATCATTATTAGCTCTGAATATCTATAGTTTGTGGACTTATCTCATTTATTTTGTGCTACAGATGGCATTTTAATGTATGTACCTAATCACAGAAAGCTATCCAATAGATCTTAGTTCAATTTTTTTATTTATTTTGCATTGTCGCCATATATTAAAGACTCTATCAGAAGACTTTTCCAAACATTTTATGTAGTTTCATCTTTCCAACTGGTACATGTGAGCTGGTTGTGAGTCAGTCAGAGCCTTTGAATGGAGTCCAATGGCCTTTTTAAAAATAAATAAACAAATAAACAAAACCGTATATAAAGAAAAATGAATTTCATTTTGAAGTTCTCAGAATGAAAGAATAATCAAAAAATCCTCTCGTGTTTTTTTGCAGAGTTGGGGGCTGTCCCATTGGCGATACACTCCACATTTTATTGCATTTTATTTCTGTGTAAAATACAACCTGCACCCACTCCCAAAAAAATCCTATGTTAAATTAGAACAGAGCTAAAATTCATGGTTTGATTTTTCAAGAATTAAATCATCTTGTACTTCTTGCAGAGATGTAGGGGATTATTATTATTATTTTACAAAATACATAATGCAGTGATGAACAGCAGCAACATGTTTATTTCCAGCAAATTATAAAATGTCTTGCTCAAGTCCATCAATGGACTTCAGCAAAAGATTTCTCTTTTTTGCTCCTTTTCTTTCCACCACCCTCTGCAGACCTATCAACCATTTAACCATTTGGGATACTGACTGAAGACATGTGTCCTTTCTGGGTTTATTCCATGACTATCTGAGAAAGCACTTGATTGTATACAAACTACTGTGCCTCCCCCATCTAGTTTACACAGCAGATGATATGATAGTCTCAAAATGTATTTAGTCCTCTTTTAAAACTGTCCATGTTAGCTGCCATCACCACCTCTTGAACTGCATGGCTTAATTCTGAACTAAATGAAGAAGAGCTCTCTTCTTTCTTTCCTATCAATCTCACTGGGTGATCCCTGGTTCTAGTGTTTTGAGTGAAGGAGGGCAGACAAAAATATTCCTGACCACTTATTTTATACTGTACATCCAGAATTCATCCCACTTTAGTCATTTTTTCCCCTTTAGACAAAGGATTCCCAAACATTTCTAGCCTTATTCTTTTTTCTTTAAATGTGACAAATGCAAATGAATGTAGTTTTCCAGATTCAGAAATACTACTGTCTTTTCTATTCTGGACTATCCAGTAGAAATTCATTTAAGACAGATAGGAGATTTCTTTAAACTCTGAACAGTCAGGGCATTTTTCCCCCTTAAGTAGAAACTGAATTACATGAGTGATCATATTCAAGGAAGGGTACAAGGTTATCTCCCATGAAAACTTCAGCTGACCTGATCCTGACCTCTTTTCCTATCCCAGTCTTTCCTTTCAAATTATCTTGGTCAATGAGGAGACTGCTAGTCTCTAATTACAAAAAAAGAGTATTTTCGAAGAGCAATTTGGATTATTTTTGAAAATATCAGCCATGTAGACATTGATAGCTGCTGAGTTTTTATTGAAACAAAATGCCTAAAAGAAAAACAGATACTCCAGCATTCATCAACTTTAGCTTCCACAGAAATAGGCTATATGTCAGGGGGGGGGAAGTGAAAGTTTTGCTATCCCACTCATTGGTTGGCCTCTCTTATATGTGTTTCCCCTTGATATTCAATGAACTCTCTTCCCTGTCTTATTCTTCTGTGCCAACTGACCTCCTGATATTCTTGGATGCTTTCTACTTCTCCCACAGTTGCTGCTCTTCCTTATCTCTCTATCCCTCTTATCCACTATTGCAAAGTATTGTACAGTAAAACTAGCCCATCAGTTAGGACTAAATGTAAAAATAAACCCAATCATTGCAAATGTTGGATAGAAGTTAATATACCATCTGTATGGAAAGATCTGCTGCTTCTGCATCATTGCATTTTCATTCAAATAGAGATAATGGGATTGTTTAATGATGATCATGCTTCAGAAACATTAATCTGCAAGGCCCAAAATATAAAAATAAGAACTCTTTATCACTTACAGGAGAACAGAAAATAGCTTCAATATAGCAAAATATAGCACTTGGCAGCATAAACATCCCCTTAGCTATTTTCTGCAGTTGATAGACCATTAGCTTATGAAAGAGTTTATATCTGATATTTCTATTATGGAAAGATTGCTAGAGTCCCTGTTTTATAAGACACATAATAATGTAGTTGAAACAGGTCACCCATGAAACAGCTTGTGAACATTTCCATTTTAATTAAAGAATTATTCAGAAGGACACCAGAGTCGTGGAGAGGGTGAAAGGAAAACCAGCTTGCTAAGCTTTCTGAAGCTATATCTTAAAGTAAATTAAAACTAGTTGCTTTATTTAAAGATTTGGAATTGCCACATTGTGAAATATACATTTAATTTTACATGGAGTTATTTGAACTACTCTTTATTTTCTAGAATACGCAATGATCTAAGCTGCTCTCTACTATTGAAACATGAGTTAAAAATGAAGAACAAATTAGAGTATGAAATTTTCAAAAGTTTGGGGGAGTTTAAAACCCCACATATGAAATTTAAGTATCATGCTGGTAACTCACCTTCTATAAAAAAAGGGCAAAGAGTTGTAAGGGACCAAAGTAAAATTGTTTATTAATATTAATTTTAATTACTAGATTGATTCCTGCTGACTTACATATTAACAATAATCTAGAATTATTTGTAACCTGCAATTATACTGATTATATTAAGTGTGACATCTTATTGTATACTTTTGAGAAGTCAGAATTCTCCTCCATACTTTTCTCTTCATGTATACATGGCCCCAAACAATTCCCCCAGCAACATTGGTTTGTCAAGAAATAAATTTATAATCTCCCTCTTGAAAATACAATAAAAATTATAGAATAACT
The DNA here is from genome assembly GCA_032468155.1 of Oxyrhabdium leporinum. NCBI lineage: Eukaryota > Metazoa > Chordata > Lepidosauria > Squamata > Cyclocoridae > Oxyrhabdium > Oxyrhabdium leporinum. Next base: position 22,887 of record JANHFL010003714.1, on the reverse strand, counting down.
ATCTCTTGATTGTGAACAACCAGATTTATTATATTAATATTTGAACAGCTTGATAGAAATGAAATGGTTAAAACTGCAAGCACTTTGTTACAGGCTCTTTCAAGTTCTTTTACACAGGAATGAGAATAACATTAAACAATACTATTGAGAATCAATGTCTCTATTGTTTGCCTTGACAAAGCTTACATCTAACCCTCACTCTTTATCATGTCAGCTTTCCTACTCTTGGCATAAGAAATAGATAGAAATGGTAAAGGAGAGGAGCAGCTCATATAATGTTGCCTAATTGCAAGCACAGTCTATAACTTGTCCTGGTCTTTTATCTTCTAAAATCACACTGTCTGGTTTTGGGGCTCCTAATAAGCTTATTTTCTGTCCTGGAGAAACAATGGAAGTTACATTTAAAAAGACAAAATTAGTTTCCTAGGATCTTAAGTGAAGTTAAGAACATATTTCAAAAGATCCCTTCTCATCCCTATGTATGGCATGTATCTTCCTCAGTCTTGGGTTCTCCACTAAAGCTCTGTGAGTTTACAGGTTCTTTGCAGTATCTTACCTGTCCTTAGCACTGCACTAGTTTGGACCGAGACCTCCATGATGTTCCTGGGATCTATTGGAGCCACTTTTACAACTTAAGATTCACAGCCTCAAGTTTTCCTACCTCCATGGCAGAGGTGAAATCTATCGGGTTCGCACCGGTTCACGCGAACAGGTAGGAAAATTTTGATTGGTTCGGAGAACCGGCAAATAACACCTCTGGCTGGCACTTTCCCTGTCTGCCCGCTCACTGCTCACCCCATCCCCTGCTCACCCCACCCC
>JANHFL010003714.1:0-18818 GCA_032468155.1 Oxyrhabdium leporinum | reverse complement strand
TCACTTCTGCTCAATAAAAAGTATCCTGTTTGAAATTCCAAGTTTCAAGAGTTCTACTTTCTTGAGTTAGAAGGAGAAGGGGGCCTGACAAAATGTTTGCCAGTAATGTCTGGTAGAAGAAATAGGAAAATTGCTATAGTAAAGAACTGTGGAAAGAAAGAAAGGAAAAAATGCATCTTGTCAAACACCTGTGTCAAACACCCACCATGGCCATGCCCACCTCTGGCCACACATACCCCACCCCAGTCCCTGGCCCTTCAAGGTCAAACACAACCCTTTGTGGCCCACAATGAAATCAAGTTTGACACCCCTGGTATAGGACCCTGGTATATCTTCCTGAACACCCCTGGTATATCTTCCTGAACAAAGCTATGCATGTTTGATCTGCCTCTTTAAACTCCTGTAGATATCTACATTTCCCTTCTGTTTCAGTCCTGGACACAATGAGAAATGCAGGAAGAGGATGGTAGTATAGCAGTGTTAGATCTGCATATTTGCCATTAATCTTAGCACAGGAATGGCATCTATTCAAGATTTTTCTCATTCTCTTTGGAGAGTTCTTTACATGATAAGATAGTCACAGTTCCTCAGAATAATCTAAAATATTGAATATAATATAATATAAACTGGCTCAAAATCCATATTGAGTGCTCTGGTAAGTCCTGTCCCATTATTATCACATATATGGCATTGTATTCCCTTTAGTAGTCACACGTTCAGGGCAAATTATTGAAAAGGAAAAGCATACAAAGGTTCAATATTATTATGATCCTAGCTTACATGAGAACTAATGTCTGTCTTTAGTTTGACATTGCCACTGAATGCACAAATGGCTGGAAGGAAGCCAGTGCCTTTACAACAATATTAGCAGGGGGTGGGATGGTTATCCAGAGCCATAATAGTGTGATTAATAATGTTTGAATGGGATATATTATAATTTATATCAAAGTACCTGTGTTTTATTTAAATAGGGTTTTTTTCTTGTTGAGGGGAAATTATTTAGATAAATTCATTTACTTAACTTTGTATTGTATCCGGATTGCTTGGAACAAAGCACTTGATGAGCTTGTAGAATTTGATCATTTTCTTTAAACTCTTCCCATGTAAGATGAAAGAAACAAACATTCGAACTGCCCCTGAGAATTGTCAGACAGTACAAAATCAAAATTGAATCAAGCAAAAATATTAAATTGCCAATGAAAATGAAAAGTTCAAGTTCCAGTGTGGAAGAGGAATTTATCATCTACAACCACTTAAGCTTCAGAACTCTGCCTGCAATCCATGAAGCACATATTTCCAAGAATAAACTGAGCTGTTTTGGATCCTACATAATGACAGCTTATGCTGTGGCTTTGCAGTTCAGGAGAATTCTTCACGTCAGAGCCTGGCATTTTGTTGCCACTTTCACAGGAAAAAAATGAATCTTGTTTTGACTTTGAAAAGAAGGGAGGCAACGAAGGAGAAAAAGAGCAAAAATAGAAAAAAGGAAGAACAGCTTGATTTCCTTCTTTTCCTTATGCTGCTATCGCTTTAAAATTTGTGCATGCACCAAAATCAGCATTAGGTGCCATTATTCTTCTTGCGTGGAAACTGACCCTGAAGGGCTTTTGGGCTGGTGATCACTGTTTCCAAGAGAGATGGGGGTGAAGATCTTGCCCTACGCTGCCTCTGAGCATTTCCAGAAGTTTATTTCAAGAACATAATGGGAGATAACCTTTTTTCAACTTCAGCTCCAGCCAGAAATATATATTTACCACTTCTTCCTAAATCTTGTCCTTTTTAAAAAAAAAAGAAATAATAATTTAAACTATTAATGCTAATATATATTAAAACTTTCAGGATTGTTCCAAGTGCTATACTATGTAACAAATATATTATTTATATTTATACTTATCTCAGATTTATATTTATCTCATGTAAGTACTGTCTCTTATGTATGATATATTATTTCATCCTGGGTGTTAAGTGTTTGTTTGACAGGTTTTTGTTTGGAGGATAGTGTGTTGGAAACTAGCTGAACGTACAAAATCTTTCCTTTGTTCTAATACATTTTGGTCCGCTAATCACATTTATTTACAGTGCTTATAAATAAATTCCCTTGAATTCAATTGGAATGAGATGGAAATACACATAATTGTGCTATTGGTGAAAATGAAATGGAAATGAGGTGGAGGACTTATACAACAAGCAAAAAAATACTTTCTCTGTATTGACTTTAGTTTTGGACATCCTCACGTGGTGGTCATACTCACATTATCAGCCTGATGAGGGAGAAGGAAAGACTCTGCGCAAGTTCTCTTTCTTGGGTGAGCAGCCCCGAACCGAGGTCCGGGATACTCTTTTATTGAAAAGATATGGGTGTGGTTACATGTCATGCCACAATCTTTAGCTAATAAGATACTACACGGCGTACATATGCGCGCGCAACTTTACTGCTTACTTATTTCCTTATACATGTTCAGCCTGTCCGTATTGGGTTATCATGGGCTTTTACAACATCATCATGGAAGGTGACAACAATCCTCTGTTAAAATAAAGGTGCTGAGATATTTTGAACATTGGAGTTTAGTTCCTAGACTTTGAAAAAGGTTTCCCACCATATTGGCTTAAGGTTGAGCTTCTTATGCAGAATATTTCATTAGGTATGGGCCATCTTGTTATAGATATAATTTCATTAGGTAAGGGGTATCTTGTTATATATATAATTGTTACTGTGAGCAAAACCTTCATGTTGTATTCATGTATGGGCATTCATAAGGGGAAGGACGAAACGACTCTTATTTGGACACTATGATTTGTAATGTGGACTTTTTAAATGACCACTATGCAATATAGATAAGATACTTTTTCTCCATAGTACTCCTGAATTCTTATCCCTTTTCTATATTTGCAATGAAGTAGAAGAAATGATTGCTTCACAATGTAGTGCTAGCCTCCCTGTGTAGTAATTTTACACACAACAGCCTCTAAAATTGCTGAGTTCTTCTGACAGAACTAATGTCATACAATGATTGATAGTGTGTTACAAATAAGGTCCTTGTTCCTTTCTCTGCTGGTGAAATGTTTTTGATCTGCCTAAAAACATATCAGCATTTTGATTCCTAGGGCCAAACTCTGTCTTTCTACTTTTCAGTCATATAATGAATGGAATAAATTATTTTGCTCTTGTTACCCATGGGTGTTCTGGTGGCATCTGGAGGTAGACAGGTGGGCTGAGTAGTCCTGCCTCAGCCCATCACTTCTATTTATATGGTTTATTAAATTGCTGAAAGCTTTTGAACTCTCATTTCATTGTAAAATCTATTTCTCCGCATGAACAATTTATCTTAAGTAATCTGCAGTTTTTCAGAGTTGGAATGTAACTCTTGATGCCTTCTATAGTTAACTCTCTAACTGTAATAACATAAGGTTTCAGTTATTCTCTATTTCCACACAAGTGACTCTAAAGTATGGACCCCGAGGGTCATTTTTTGGTTCCATCTTTTTTGCTTTCCTTCTTTTCAAGAACAGCAGTCTCCACCAGTTTAACTAGAACTATACTGTATCAATTGTGGGCTACAATTAGCAGTATCTTGAAAACCTGAATTTGTTTTCTTTCATTTCTTCTCAGATATCAGAGAGTTAAGAAGGGGCTAGTTTGGATTTCTTTATGTTTTTCCTTGTTTCCCAGGGTTGAAGCATGCTTTTTGCTTTAACCCTGGCATAGTTTCCCCAAGATCATTTCTGTAATTTTCCACATTATTAAATAGTACCATTCTATTCTTCTTCAGGAAAGTCTATCAGATTATTTGTTTGCTGACTTTTTCTTTTTTGCCTTCAGTGGATGAGCATAAAGGTGCTTTGAACAGCTAATTTAATATGTGAGTTTTGAGCATGCTCAAAAGATGTATGAATGAAAGCAGAAATTTACTTATTTGAATTAATAAACAGAAATCCAGAAGAGCCAATAAGAATTTGTTGCCAGATATAGGAATAGACGTTCCAAACTAGTTCCATTTTTTCACTTTTTAATGTATTTAATCATAAATATATTCCCACTCCACACAAACTATATTAAACTATATATTTCCAAATTCATTTCCACTGTCTTTTCTTTCATGACACATAGTTCTTGATGTATGTCATTATGAGATATTCATTCAAATATCTTACTAATGTCATCTCAATATTTGGAGAAGTGTAAAAAATTATGGTTATAGAAAGAGAGAGAATTCCATGAGGCACAGATCATGTCAATTCATATCAGACTCTACAAGAATCCTCAAAGCAACTCTGCTTCAAGTCAGGTAGAACTGAAGATGCAATAAGTATTTCTTTATGAATGTACAGCCTACTGGAAAAATGCTGTTGTGGCATAATTTTAAATGGAAAAAATGCAAATAACAAAGAGTTTTTACTCTTCCATAAAAATAGTATTCAGTATTATTATACTTGTATCTTCTAACGATTTGTAAATGAATATGGATGAACATGCTAATAGATAACAGAACAGATAACAGAATAACAGAGTTGGAAGAGACCTTGGAAGTCTTCTAGTCCAACCCTTTGCCCAAGCAGGAGACCCTACACTATTTCAGACAAGTGGATGTCCAGGCTCTTAATAAAAGCCTTCCATGATGGAAAACCCACAGCTTCTAAAGGCAAGCTGTTCCACTGGTTAATTATTCTCACTGTCAAGAAATTTCTCCTTAGTTCTAGGTTGCTTCTCTATTTGATTATTTCCAACCATTGCTTCGTGTTTTGCATTCTGGTGCTTTGGAAAATAGATTGACTGTTCTTTGTGGCAGCTCTTCAAATATCTATGATGCAAAGAGATCCATGTCACTTCAAGGAATAGATCCGGAATTATGCTGTGGGTGACTTTAATTCTGTTTAGTTTTAGATATAGATATAGAGCATAATGAGGGAAGGAGAGGTACTTTTCTGTTGCCTAATTTTCGCTTACAGCTACTAGTTTAGTAATACAGCTTTGAAAATGAGAAGAATAAGGGAGCAACAATGTGAAGATTATAAATGAGGATCTCAAATTCCTCCTTTGTTATTACTAACAATACCAATCTTCTTCCTTATACTGTATGTTACCAATGGTGATAATTGTTTGCTCAAAAACATATCAATTCAGTACTCATCCCTAAACTTTATTAGGATTAATAAATTTCATACTCTTCCTTGATTACTCTCTCACTTCTCCAATTCCTGTTATGCTGCTTATAATGATAGAAAAATGTTCCTGATAGGTATGTACAAAGAGCCACTGGAGTGTTCCAATCTCAACGAGTCATCCCTCCTTCCTACCAGACGCAAACAGGTAACTTTATTGGGCAAAAGCAATGTAGGAAGATGCTGCAGATACATGGTTATTTTTGTACTGTGCAAGGGAAGATAATGGTCAACCACTTCTGTATTCTACCAAGAAGGCCATACAAATAGACAAAATAAATTGAGCGATTATAAAGGCACAGATAATAGGCCACTGAGGTTAAACATCACTCAACAAGCTGCAGATGGTCCTCAACTTTCTAGATGCATTTCACATCATCTGGGTGTCCAACATTTATTGATATAAAATATGAAAACAACTGAAGTCCTTCAGAATTTATTGGGGAAGGAAAGCATATGAACATTGTCAAAATCTTTAAAAATCCATATTTTCATTACCCATTCTTGCAAAAAGATGTTTAGATTCTTATTTTACAATACTGTCAGTGTAGACAACATCATTACTATCTTCCTTATTTTTAACTTTGATACTAAGGTCTGCCCTGTCCTCTTCATATAATGTATCTTCTTTTACATCCATGGCATTGCTGATACCACACTTCAAAAATTTATAGTGAATCATATTCAAAGAAATATATTCTCATGCACTATTTACACATGTTGCCATCACCTCTCTATCTGACTCCTTTTAATTGTCTCTTAACTTGGCCACACCAGATGTCCTCCATTTCTGCTACATTTTTCTGATTTTGTTTTTAAATGGCTTGTTCAAACTTACATTAAGTGAATGCAGCATTGAGATTAGGTACCTAATATAACAGCTAATGATTTTGTTGAATCCTATACATTGTCTGTGATATGCATTCTGAATATGTCCCAGGAACAAATGGAAGCCTTTTTTTTTCTTGAGGGCAGCACTGTACTACTTCTCCCAAACATCGTCAAGCCACAGCTTTGTACCATCCTTGTACATTTTCATGCACAATCACACAGAGATACAAACACAGACCCAAAGATTTTACTTGCTTTGGGACCTTTTTCTGCTTAAAAATAAAAACTAGTTGTAACTTCATTCCATTCACTAAGCATGAAAGAATTACAATAAAGTAATTCTTTTCATGTCCCATCAACTTTATGAAAGTGTGTTTTTTTCCCCCTCAATGCTTGTCATGGTTCAGTTGTAATACACATTGAATGTTACTGGACTTTTGTCCATATTTCTGACATCAAATTCTTGGCTACACAGCTTATATTGTTAATATTTTTTTTAAAAAGAACTCACTTTTACTTCAATAATTTTAGGTAGCACTTGAGAAATGTTAGTTCACTGCCTCAAGCAAGTCCATATCTATTATAAATCTGGAACACCAGCCTACAGAGGCAAGAAAATTTGCTCAGCCAGATAATTTTTAGACTTCACCATCAGAAGTACATGCAAATGAATATTGGTTCTGGTAATGGCAGTGCCATTTTGCTAATATTACATTACCCAGATGTGGAAGTCATTTTCTAGAGCTGGGAACAAAGACATTCCATAACAGCATTCCTTCTTCTGTGTTGACCTATCTTCTAAATTATTCCCCCCCCTTTTTTTTATTCACAAACTTATTTTTCATTTACTTCAAATTTATTTGATTATCTACTCTGTTTTCTTAATAACTTTTAGCTTGAAGGCTGTATCCAATGATAAAAATTGGCAATTTGAATACATGGTGATTATTTACCTATCAAAAATGTGTGCAGTGGCAGGGAGGAAACTGAATATTTTATGTCAAAATTTACATCACTGCACAATTTTAAATACAGTAACAGTGCTACAACTAATTCAGCCAAAAACAATTCCTGTGGGATAAAATAGAAGACTAAAGAAAAAATGTAGCTGCTTAGGTACGTGCTCTATAACCATAAAAACCATAAATTTTAAGTATCCCTTGCAACAATGTCCAGTTTTTTAATCTTAAGATTCTAATAATAAATACCAGAATTTTACCTATTCCTATACAGGCTTTTGTTTCCAGTTAGGGTTTCCTTGTGTTATTTTAAAGTAGAAAATCATTTTGATCACCTAAAAGTTCTGAAACTGACTCTTTCAGGTGGTGAGGTTTCATTACTTTTTGTCTAAGTACCAAACATTATGTTCACTTTAAAGCAAGATTTTAAATAACTCTTTATATTTTAAAGGCTGCAATGTAATTCTAATGACACTCTCAAAAGATAATAGTTTAACCTCTGACCTGTCTGAAAATTTTATTATAGCTGCTTAGCAAATGATTTTATGACTTCTTGAACATCAAATAAGACAAAGATACTTTATTGCAAATCCACTAAAAATTATTTAAGGCAGCCATTGGTCTGCTTATTTAGCTGTATTCCGATATTGTCATCTAGGACTTGTGTTATCAATACATTTGATTTAAATTTAAGCTAATACATGTTCTGAATTTTAGGAGAATTCGTTACATCCCAAATTATAGAAATGCTTCTCAGAAAAACAGTAGTCCAACACATGCCCATATCCATGCATTTTCAGAATTGTGGGGGAAAATGGGAACACTGGGCCATTCTAGTCACCTCTAATACTCTTATATCAATCAGAGTCAATTTAATTTTTTCCGTGTTGAGCAGAAGGCCTGAAGGGAGATCCTCATGTATTTGTCCTAAAACAATTGGAACTTTTATGTTTGGGAACAAAAAGAAAAAGATAAGTACTTATTGGCTCAGATTTACAGTATCGACTACTTTATCAAAGTTTAATTTCTAAAATATTGGTTAAGCACTGAGTGCATAAAATGAATAAACAACAAAAAAATCTAACATAATGATAAAAAAATTAAATTATCTGTGCATGTTGTGCAAAGCAGTGGATTTCCATTTCTGTTTTGCCCTCCTTCCCCTGAAGAACAAATGGCAACTGGAATTAAGCAAATATTTTCCTTAGTGCAATTTAAGGGGATAACAAAATAAAATAAAATAAAACCTACAGAGAGTTTGAATGTTGATTTATTTTGAAAAATCTTTAGCATTTCCATTACTTTGGCTGTTTGGCTCTATGAATGTATTTTTTTAAAACTACCTTGGGCCTTTAAGGAATGAAGCAACAATTATAATTTCTAAATAAGCAAATATTAAAAAACCAAACATTTAATGCTTTTGAACTCAACATGTGATCATTACAGAAATAAAAATTAAAACAGCCTCATAAATGCTTGAATTTTCCTTAAATAAATCCAGCAAAAAAGACCAGGTCACCTACTTAATTATTTTAAAGGTGCATTAATTAACTCTTCTGGGTAAGGGCTTGGGGAGAAGGAATCAACTAAGGTATAAAATATAAGAGCATCTCTCTCCTGAGTAAGCAGTTTTCCTTCCATCCAGCTTTTATTCCCGCAAAGTGACTATGGGGCACAAATTTCTTGGATACAAATACACTGGTATATATAATGTGTAGGTTAAATGTCACAAATTTGCAAATGAAAAAAATACACTTTATTTTGGGGTGCAAAATTGGCTGGAAATCTAATAAGATTGTTTTTTTGGGGGGGAAGCACTTCTTTTTACTTTTATCAAAGTAAAGATCAGAAGGGGGGTGAAAGGCTTTTAAATTGTTTTCATGGAAACAGCCCAGCTTATACTCATCATATTAATGCTGGTTTCAGATAGAAAAATAATGTTCAATGTATTCTTAAGACTACAGCATAGATGGTGTAGCATGTTTGAAATTTTATCTCTCAAAAGATACTAATGTCTTAGCATTTAATCACTACCATAAATTGTTTCAATACCCATTGTAAAATAATCTGTAATATCTTTTCCTCTGAACAACTGTTTTATCACAATACTTTATTACATATCTGTTATCTAACATTTGCCCTGGTGCATTCGTTATCTGTTCCATCCTGATCTCTACCAAAGGGGAATGTTAAAGGATAACTTGAAGTAACCTTTAAGTGCATTGAATCATTCCTGAAAATTAAAGCTTCATATGTTTTAATTCGTTAGAGAAAACACTTCCTTCAGACGGGTTATGTTGGTGTGCTGATTTAGCTTAAGAAAGACATTTGGGGCTATGGGGAAATATGTGAGCTGTGTAAACCTCATTATGAAAGGTTGAAATAATATGGCCAATATGTATTTACATAGCATGTGCAGAAAAAGAAAGAAAGTAAAGGTATAGCAAATGAATTCGAGTTGGTTTGGCTGAGATTCTTTGCTTCCATTTTTATTTATGGAGTATTTCCATATATATTTGTGCCTTTGACTCAATGTTGACTCCTCCATAAAGTAATCCCTGTGGTTTTCTTGACAAGATTTAGAAGTGTACCATACATACACACTTATTGTATATACATATGCATATGTATGCATTCATACACATACAAACACCTATATAGATACTTTTAATTCATACATACTTTGCAGTACTTCCTTCTAATACATACATATTTCTTATGTATTAGAAATATGTATGTATTAAAAATACAAAGTTATTTCATATGTGTTAGAAAGAAGACATATAGTCTTTCTTCCAATACATACATACTTTGCAAGGGATTTCTGTTAATATTTAAAAGTTATATTCTATAATATGCAGATTTATCAAGCTGCTATTTGAATATCAATAATATTTTGAGGGGCATTTTAATTTAATTAAAATGTGAGGGAAGATTAATGGGAAATGAGTAAAGCGGTATTTCTACATCAAATGTTCACTAAACAAAAGCTATCTAGATAGAGTGTGAGTGACATTAATTTGTGCCTATTACCTATGGTTTGCAACTCCCAAAATGATTAAAATTAATATAAAAATGAATTTATTTTTCTCATTTAGCTTCCTCTTTAGAGTTTGTAGAAACAGGATACCTGTTTTAAAGACTGACCAACTCCTGCTTATTTCTAGTTTTTCTCAACTTGTGTTTTCTAAAAGCATTCATTTATTTATTTTATTTTATTTATCATATTTGTACAGCCATCCACCTCACATGGAAGTGATTCTGGTGACCTACAATTCCAATTCCTGTTGATTCCTGCCAGCATATTCCCCATACCCTTGCCGTTGTCTTCAACAAAGCAGAAACTTTATCTTTTGATTATTAATATCATATGTGGGATCTTTAAAAATTCAAAGAGAAACTTTCCATAATATAGATCAGGATTTTTTTCCTCAAACTGTGTTGGAGAGACTAAGGAAGTAAAAATCACTTATGTGCAATTTTCTCTCACTAGAACTTTAACCTTTGATCTGGGAATTTGGGAATTATTATTTAATTAACACATTTTTGTACTATGCCTCACTCCCTAACACACACACACACACACTATATTGTGTGCTTCCTTGCTCTCTTGTAATATTCTCCTTTCCAATGAGTGTTAAAGCAAACTGTAAACTTTCCAATGAGTGTTAAAGCAAACTGTAAAGCAAACTTTGTTTTGGTAGATATGCCAGAATGGAGGTGAGGATTCCAAAGGGGGGGGGTAAGATTAACCCCTTTGTCCCACCTTCTTTGTGACTTAGCTTCTGGAACATGAATCTTTCTTGCTGTTAGACTCACCTAGCTGTTTGGGGTCATATCTTCCTGATGCTGTAAGTATTTAGGAACAATTTTTTAGCAACCTTAAATAAATTTATTAGTATCCTTGTCTCTCCCTTGTCCTTTGGTATCCATTCTGGATAGTCAATACACAGATTAATGTCAACAGTTCTTTGGTCCAAAAAAAGTTTTAAAAATGCCACATAGCCTAACCACATTAGGCTTTAGTTGGCTTCACCAGCAGCAATCCACCATTATTTTAAAACAAGAGAATCAAGATTCACTGAAAACTATTTTAAGTCCAGCTTCTTGTTTCCTTCTGCTTCATCTTGCCTTCTGAGCCTTCAGGTCTTGCTTGATTTCTTCTCCAAACTTCCACTGGCTATAAAACATTACTTCAAAACAATGGAAGAATCAGAATTGGAAAATAATGTTATAGACCACCATCATATTTTAAAAACATTTTTGAAGCTTATTCTGGTAAATTTCCTCAATGAAGGAGATGGTAAAACAAAAACAGGAAACAGTACACTCAATGATAAATTGCAATGCTGGCAAAACCAAATACTGAGACCTAGATAATGTTTCATTGAGAGCATTTTGCAAATGATGACATTCCAGATTTACATTATCAAGCTCTTCAATCCCCTCATTAACTTCTCTTTAGAGTTATTTATAGAACCTGGCTCCATCATCTTACCATATATAACCTCCAGAAAGACTATTTACATCAATTAAATGACCAATAAGGGGCACTATATGACCAAGATATGATTATTGGACTTCCTCAGGTACAAAGGCAACAGAAGCTCCAGTAGGGATAAGACTATACCTCCAACTGGGTAGTAATTAATATAACATCTAAAGTTACTGTGGGGAGATGGTTTTGAGGTCTCTAACATGGAACTGATATTGATAAGAACAAAAAATATATATTATCTAATATGACAGTGTATAGGGGAAAAGGGAAGATGTACCTGCACAGCTTCTGTAAGTTTAGCAATCCAAATAATGCATAATGCATTTAATATTATCCATAGAACACTATTCAGTTATTGAAAGAAAGTCAGCAAGACTAATATGCTCTCTTGGAGCATAATTACTTAATCTATTTCTTAATGCTATATAGCAGTAGGGGTTTTTTTTGCTTAAAACACTCCTGAAATGTTACACTGGGCTGAAAAAAAAGAAGAATGATTGATACCTGACAATGTACTGCACATTACCAGAGAAGATAGGAAAGGATTAGGAAATCATTGGTTTAAAAACCAGTGGTTTAATTTTATTTTATTTTTTTGTAAAATTCTATTAGTTCTATGTTTCTTCTTCTTTAAATCCTTTTCCCTCGTTTGAAATTATCCAGGTTATATATTCCTGCAAAACTGTTGATTTAGATGATGGAAGTTTAACAGATGCTTTCAGATGCACAAACAGAATATTGTGGAAGTATGTCTGTCACATCTTCTGATTATTAAAAGAACATTTTCTCATTAACTAAAGAAATAGCATACAACTAATGAATAGATTCTTGCTGTTGCCATTCCACTTCATAAAGTATAGACACCCCTATTCCGCATGCTCTCAAAAACTACAGCCATATAATTGAGCATGTTAACGTCTTCTCATAAGTTTTATTTTCCAACAGGGCATTAGAAGAGACTGATCATGATGGTGCCTTCAGGATCAGTTCCAACTTTCAGTTAAAGGTGTATGCATAAGAACAAGAATTGTCTTTCTAGCATTTTTCTCAGTATAGGGTCTGCTTTTTCGGATCATTCCTTGTGGCAGGAATTGACCAACTGGTTTGCTACAGGAGCCTGACATTGTGGCTTGAGAGAAAGTAACTGATCCATAGTCACACAGCTGATTGTCATGTTTAGGACAGGACTAGAACTCACAGTCTCCTAATTTCTAGCCTGCAACCTTAACACTAGAGCAAACTCTCAGATTAAAAAAAAGCCATTCTAAACCCACTATTCATTTACACGTAGTATCCAGTAATGATTTTATTTTAGAGTATAGTTGCACAAAGTGATTAGAAAATGTAAGTGATATATAAAGATATAAGTGACAGAGTGCTTTCAATAAGATAAGGAAAACATTTTCAAAAGTAGACCTGATTATCTATTGCTATAAATAATAGCTCTTGACCTACATGCTTCCCATTGATAAAAACTTTTAAATGTGTGTGATATTCTGCTTAAAGATATGTCCAAGGCCAACTTGTCAGTTTGGATTAATATCAGTGGGACTTCATATTTCACATTTTCACCTGGGGATTCTAATTAAAGCAGGTGTTGAGTTCCCCAAGTGTTATCTAAAGACCTATTTAAAATATACAAAGTTCATACAAATTTCTTACTGAATCATCACAAAATATTTCATATACTGTAATTACCATTAACCTCAACATTTCACCTATAAAACAAATACTCACCAACAGCATGTAACTGACTTCGTTATGGATTGAATTTTATTCGTAGTGTATCCCCTGAAGCAAGGCATTTTATATTCATCATGACTAACTACAGTTCTTATTTCAGTTGGATTATACTAGTGATTGATTATGTGTCATCAATTAAGTGTCTTAGAGAGCATACTGATAGGCCACAGGTGGCACGCAGAGTTGCACAACTCTCTGTGGGCATGCACGCCAGCTCAGTTCCACCATGCATGTATATGCGCCTCCCACCGGCCAGCTGGCCTTTGGGGCTCTGCCATGCATGCACGCTAGGTGGGATGCATGCACGGGTGGCGGGGTGCATGCAGGGACGTGGGACACATGCATGTGGGAGTTGCACATGAGCGAGGGGCATGCATACATGCTCAGGGGTGAGATGCATGCACAGGGATGTGCCTTGCATTTTGGGTATGCACATGCATGCTTTGGGTACTCAGTGCCCAAAAGGTTCACAATCACTGTGATAGGCCTTTTCCAGGAATATTTTTTTTCTGGTCCTTCAGATTTTCCAACAATGCACCCCATCACTGTTGTAATCCTGTCCACCCAGGTTGTTGCTGGTCATCTTTTTCTTTTCACCTTTCCCAGAATTATAAACTTCTTTAAAAAGCTATATCTTTGTATATAGTGTCCAAAATGTGATCGTTGACTCTGGTCATTGTGCCTTGAGTTAGAACTGTGAACTGATGCATTATATTTTTCTTTCCTTTCCTTTTTTTTTTACTTTCCACTGCATTCTCAGGAATCTTCTTTTATGGTAAAGCTCAAAATTAATATTTTTTGTTCTATTTCTTCAAATGCCAATTTTTGATTTTATAGAGCATCACAGAGAAAATCACTGCTTGCATGATTCTGATCTTTATAAATATAGACGCATTATAGCTTCTGAATATCATTTTCAAATCTTTCATTGCTATCCTATCAAGCCAGCAGCATAAGTTTTGACTGCTAGTTCCTTGACAATTGATAGTGAATCCTAAAATAGAGCAATAATCCACTGTTTCTAAACCTTACTACCAGTATCAAGGCTGTTGGTATCGTCTAAGCATAGCTAAGTCTAATTTGAACCCTGAATTTTTATAACCTATGGCAGATATAACTTTTAGCATTTATACTGCTATCCTTTCTATAGTATGTTGAGTTATAAGAATAATATGTCACAATAGTAGGTTGTAAACTCTTCAGAAATTCTATGGGTACAAAAATGACTTACCATCAATTCTTCTCTAAATAATCTAATAAAAAAATCAGATATTGTATCTCTGTTTTAAAAATGACTCTAAGAGTTTTAATGTATTCTTCTCTGAAAGAATTATTGCCCTTACTGTTCTCTAAATATTGAAAATATACATTATATTGTTCTTGAAAGACATTTGCAGATGAATGTATGTAAGATACCTTAAGATTTGTATTATGTGGTATTATTTTTATTATGAATTGATTCTTTTTTCCCCTCTAGTTCACACAGCTTTTGCTTGTGGTGGCACAAAGTTCATTTCTTCCAAATTATTTTGAAGCAGGAACCCTGGTTCTGAATCTATAAACAACTTGATAGAAATAACAACACTAAATCAGCAATAGTAACAGAGGAAATACATAGAATGTATTTTATGCTATTTGTCCCTGCATTACATGGATATATTCTTTAGAAAAAAATAACTTTAAATGTACACATCACTAATTGTTAACCTGAAATTTAGCCATGCCATTAGAGTCCTTGGCTGATTTCTAGAGATAATCAATGAGAGGAATAGAAATTTGGATTTTGTAACTGACGTTCATGGTTCAGAATCTGTTTTCTGATTATTTAAATTGAAGAAGCTACTCTTTAACATTGTAAGGACTATTCAATTTCAAAATGCTGGGGGAAAAATAGCTTACAGATAAAATACATTTCAATCAAAATAGAGCTGGAAGGGACCTTGGAGGTCTTTTAGTCCAGCCCCCTGCTCAAGCAGGAGACCCTATACCATTTCAGAAAAGTGACTGCCTGATCTTTTATTAAAAACCTCCAGTGATGAAGCACCTACAACTTGTAAGCTTTTCCACTGGTTAATTGTCCTCACTGTCATGAAGTTTCTCCTTAATTCCAGGATGCTTCTCTCTTTGATTTGTTTCCGTCCATTGTTTCTTGTCCCTGCCCTCTTGTACTCTTGTAAATTGACCCCCTCCTCTTTGTGCAGCCTCTTAAATACTGTAATGCTGCTATCATATCCCCCACTCCCTCTTTTCTCTAGACTAGCCAAACCCAAATCCTGCAACTGTTCTTCATATATTTTAGTCTCATCTTCATTGCTCTTCTTTGCACTTTTTCAAAAGTCTCAACATCTTTTTTGTAAAGTGGTGACAGGAAGAAAGGCAACCAAATACAAAGACATTTTAGGTATGTTTGTTGTAATAATTATCATCCACAATTAATTCCTCACGTGTTGCTCCTGTTTCAGAAAAAGAATGTGATAAAGCAAAATAACTAAAACCAAGATCAGGAAAAATTATGTGCGTACATTTTAGAAATGTGTCCACAAACTATTTTTGGAATAATAATAGACTGCTGGTATTCATCATGTGTTTCCCTTTTCATCTAGTTAGTCATGGCTGAATACATTATGCTGATGAACTGGTTAGTCCTTTGCTTAGATCCAGCTGGCCTATTTTTGTGTTTTTATAAATTCAGTCAGAGGTTTGTCTGGAAATATAACTATTTTGGATGATTACAGAAAAATGATAATAATCATGGATTACTTTCTCCCAGTTCTTCTAAAAGTTTGAATTACATAATTTTCTTAAGTCAAGGTTTATAGATTTCTATCCTTCATTCACACAAAATACATGAGGATCTTAATACTAAAAGAAAGTTTTTCTTGGGATTTTCCTGGATATATTATGTAGAATCAACTTTCAACAAAGAACAAAAAGAAGTTTCTTTCATTTAAGACTCAAATGAGTATTTTATTTTAGTTGTATAGTTAAGTTTCAGTACAGGTTGAACAGTGTGTAACTGAAAACAGAGTACTGCATATTTATAACATCTCTCAAATGTGTCTCTAACTATGAGCACATGTAACATAATGTTCCAGTAATTTTAAGGTTCAAAACATCCTAAATGTACTCACTTCAAAATTGTCTATTTTTATTTTTTGTTAAAATATTTTTACCTTAATGACTAATTCCAAGATCATTGTATTGAATTTTTCTTCCTATGTGAAAATGTTTTCTCTCTCCCCATCCCTGCTATGATTTACCTAACCATTTTATACAATTACACTCTACTTTCCATACCAAGACACCATTTTTTCCATTCTTTTCATCTGACCACATCCCTTTCCTGGTGTTAGTCAATATGGAAAAAACAACAGAATGAAATTACTGCAAAGGAAACTAGAAAAGACATCTATAAGCCAGATTCTCTCAACCACATGAAAACACTTCCTGCCAAACATACTGAATATTGTCATGCAGATATTTTGGACTGAAACACATTTCTGTGCTACAATGCACAGCTTGGATATTGGTGTTCTTAATTTGAAGTGTGAGGTTCATCACATAGTGATGAATTGATGTGTCATATTGAATAAACAATTAAACAAACAAGCAATAAGATTTCCTGTAAATGTTATATGGAAAAAACATAATTCAATCACAATTCAAATCTCATAAACCTGAGATATATACTTCACTCCACTTCACTTTACTTTACATAGAACTGTAAGTTCTAGTCCCACTTTAGACATGAAAGCTGGCTGGGAAACTTTGGACCACCGAATCATTCTAAGACCAATCAATCTGATAGGGCTGCAGTTATAGAGCAAATAGTAGAAGGAAGGAATATTAGGCATGTTCATACCTTGAGTTACTTATAAAGTAAGTTCCAAAAACCTGTTCAAAATGTATGTGCTTATTCATCAGGCTTTCAGAAATACAGCAAGTATCCTTCTACCCTATTCTATCCTAGCAAATATTCTATCCTAATAAACATGGGACAGGTCCAGACTAAATTAGATAAGTTAATTGATAAGAACAGGACACGTTAATTTTGAGTTCCCAGAAGATCCACTGATTTTAACTACAATAAAGTTCCGTTCCCTTCCCCTTGGTGGACCATTATGATTTTCAGTAGAGCTATATTGAGAGCTGTGTTTATGGAGATTCTCAGTCATCCAGGTCATGGTTGTTTCAAAGGTCCTTTTTCAAGAAGCAACTGGACTTTCTTTCTGAAGAGCTGAAGAAACTTCTTGGATGGAAAGTGAAATGTCTTCAAAGAAAAACAAGAAAGTCTCTTGAAAAACCACCATTGGGATATTGAGAGCCATGATGGCACAGTGGTTAGAACGCAATATTGCAGGCTAATTCTGCTGAGTGCAAGCAGTTTGACAGTTTAAATCTCACTGGCTTAAGGTTGACTCAGCCTTCCATCCTTTTGAGATGAGTAAAATGAGGACCTAGATTGTGACTCTGCTGACTCTGTAAATTACTTAAAGAGGGCTGAAAAGCACTGTGAAGCGGTATATAAGTCTAAGTGCTATTGCTATTGCTACATCCTAAAGTTCCCTGACCAAATGTGCAATGTCAGCACCAACCTTCCAGCTAAAATAAAAATAAAGAGAAAAAGAATGTTTAAACAAGCAATTGCTTTGAGATAACTGGCTTGGATATATAAAAGAAACTGTGTATAACTAAATAAGAAAGGCATATTAATGAAATTGTCTCTAATTCAAATAAACTCACACAATTTCTGTGAAACAACAGGAGGGTTATTTTTTAAGCATTGGAGAAAGCCAAACAATGAGAAACAACATTAAATAAGATTTCTTCCAAGTCAGCAACACAAACTGTGTTTTGCTAGCTGAAGTAGGGGGCAAGGATGTGAAGAATTTCAGGTTCAAACATGCATAGGAAGAAAGCATGTTTTGCAACTGCTTATCACAGCAATTTAATCACATTTTTTATTTGTTACGCTTGTTTTCCCTTTCCTTCTCTTTTTTCCCAGAAGTCCCTGACCCAAGGAAATTCCATTCTTGGAAGTCTCTGGCTCCATCTCAGTTTTGATCAGTTAGCTCCAACTACAGTTGAGCCAAAATTTCTTAGAATGCATTTCCTTCTTGGAACATTTCTTTATATTTCTATTTTTCTTAGCCCTCAGGATGAAAAAAATCTGCAGATGTCTTTTCCTCTTTTTGGTATCATGATGATCATAATAGTCATCATGATCATCATCTGCATGTGTTTGTCTTCTTTCATCCAACAATGGCTTGGAACAATGCTAGTTCAGCATTACAGAGGAAACCAACTAGGGATTGATTTATCACTTCAGATGTTGATTTTACCACTGCATTTCCAACAGGAAAGTGAGTAAGAAAGAATGAACTCAGCTGGGAGAAGGCCACTGTTGCTATTGCTGATTGTACATTCTCTTCCTGAGAAAGCAAGATGTAGTGTACCTCTTCCAAGTTAAAACATTGATGACGATGGTGGTGAGACATTACCAAGCTTCCTGAAAATATCTGCCTCATCTTTCCCTCCCCCGCCAAAAAAACCAGGGGAAATATATATATATATATATATATATTTATATATATATATTTATATATATAATATTATATTATATCCTC
>JANHFL010003711.1:68213-82822 GCA_032468155.1 Oxyrhabdium leporinum | reverse complement strand
GCCAGAGCCACAGAGAAGGCAGAAGAGATTGGGGGAGAGGGGGGAGGGGGACAGCCATCCTCAAAGGAAATGGACGACGGAGCAAGAGCGTTTTCTGCTGCTCCAGGAATAGGATTCAAAGGATTTTAAAAAGGCAAACTAAAGACTAGGACAGAATTGGTTCGCTTGGTGTTAACTAAAAACTCCGGAGACCCCGAGCTCTAGTCCTGCCTGAGCACAAGGCCAGCCGGGGGTCTCTCGGCCGGGGAGGGTCTCCCAAGCCTTGGATGCAGGCAAAACCTGCCAAGAAAACTGCAGGGACCAGGCCAGGCACTTGCCAAGAGCCGAGACTGACTGGAAGAGAAAACAAAAACAGATAATACTTTCTGAGCAAAGGGACGGACTACTTTGAAAAGGGAAAGGTATTTTTAATTTAAATAACTATTTTAAAGCAAGCCCTGGATGTCCCTTATAGGGGACATTATATCAGTGCATCAGCAGGAGGTTATTGGCTGGTGCCTTTGTCCCTCCCACCCTCAGCAGAGTCTCTCTACCCCGAGGACCCCCAACGCTGATGGGCCACCGTGGTGGTCCTAGAGCTGGCCAGTCCCCACGGTCACCTAGCCTGAGGTTGCCCATTGGGGGCAGGGGAGGGGGAGGCCCTCTCTTACAAGTTGTTGAAAAAAGCCCTTCTGTCTGCCAAAGACCTCCGTCTTTGCGCATGTGGGATGGTGGCTTCTGTTTTCATTTTCCTTCCATATGCAATTTTGTATTTTATACTTTCATAATGGTTTTGTGTTGGAAGTCATGTAAAAATATATGAAAGAATAATAATCTAATATTTGTACTTTGGCATCTCCCCACCTGCCCCCCAGCTGCCATCCCAGTTCACTGTTCCCAGTAACAGTGACAGAAGCAGCAGCAGCAGCAGAAATCAAGTACGTATTAGCAAAAATTTGATCCAAGGGAGAACACAATAAAAGTGGTTTTGTGCTGCATTTTCTGCTGAGCTCATAGCTGCAGCATAGAAGATTCTGTGTCTGCATCCAGAGAATCAGAATCACGGGGCTAGAAGGGGTCTTGGAGATCTTCTAGTCCAACCCCTGCCCAAGACAGAAGACTACATACTATCTCAGACAAGTGGTTGTTCAACCTTTCTGGAAAACCACTTCAAATGGCATTTCCTTTTATTTATGTAAAGGTTAAACATTAGGGGAGCAATCAAGCATCCTTGCTGATCTCCTTCAGACCACCAAAATTAGAGCCTTTAACCTGCAGTCCATTCCCCCAAGAAAAACTTTGGAGGAAACTTACAATTCATTGACTGATCATCACCTGCCTACTTTAATAAGAATATCTTGTTTTTTATTTTTTGTACATTATTTGCATACTCCCAACTCTAAAGGACCTGTGTGGTCTAGTGATTAAGGCATCAGACCAGGAGACCAGGAGTTCTAGTCCCACCTTAGGCATGAAAAATAGGGTGGGTGGCCTTGGGTTAGCCCCCTCCTCATCAGGGCAAATCCCTCTTGAAAGTTCTGCCAAGAAAACTGCAGGGATTTCTCCAGATGGTCAACGCTGATTAGAAGGCAGACAAAAGAGAAAAGAAAAAACCCCTCAAGATAATTCTGAGTGGTTAACATCCAGAAAAACAAACAAAAAAATCCTAAAAACCATAGCAAATAATCTGATGCTTGTGTGTGAGAGCACAAGCCATTAAACCCAAAGAGGCTTTATGAGGGGCTTCACCAATGGCAGACTCTCTGGAGTTTTTAAAGGGGCAGAGGCAGCTCCACAGAGCCCCCCCCCCCCAGGAGAGGGTCCCAAGCACAGGCCAAGCAGAGGCCACTGGGGACCTGAAGGTGCTGGGAGGCCTGTAGAGGTTGGAACTGAACTTGGAAACCTTTGGGTGGCCAAAGTCCTCCCCAGAGAAGCAAAGCCCTAGGCATGTAATGGGCCTCACTCGCCCCTTGGGGGGCAGCTCCACTTTACACCAGTTCCGGTTTTGGGGTCTGTTTCAAAGCAGTTTATTCATTTTGATTAAATTTATATGGCTGCCCATCTCACCAAAAGCAATTCTGGGCAGTGTAGAACAACCCAATGAAACAATAACAATATACAGCAAGTCATTACTAAAAAGCAAAACTAAAAAAAAGAAAATAACAGCTGGAGGAATATTAATAATAAGAGAGCCGCCTCATTAGTTCAGTCCAGAGTCCAAGTGGTGAAGGCCTGACCCTGCCTTGAGGCGGCCTCCAGCTGCAAACAGAGCCCACTGTCCTATCCTCTCCTAAGCCGGGCAAAGCTTCTGCTTGCTTTGGCCTTTACCTGCTGATCAAGCAGAAAGCACCAGTCGAGGAGAGGCCCCTCAAGCCACGGCCTTGCAATGAGTAAAACCCACTGAAAACCAACATACGAACCAACTGAGTGGTTGGTTCTACACAACCATAATTCTGCCTTCACAGAATGTTAGAGTCGGAAGGCACCTGGGAGGTCTTCTGCTCCAGCCCTCTGCTCAAGCAGGAGACCCTATACCATTTTAGACACATAGCTGACCAGTCTCTCCTTGAAAACCTCCAAGGATGAAGCCCCTACAACTTCAGGAAGCTGTTCCACTGATTAATTGTTTTCACTGTCAGAAATTTCTCCTTAGTTCTAGGTTGGATCTCCCTAGGGTTCAGTTTTAACTCGACCCATTCAGTCCTCCACAGCCTTCAGATACTTGGCGAGGGGTTTTACTATATTTCTGCCCAGAGTGGAGTATACAACCGGGTACCATCCATGTGCTGATGATGCAACACCCTGAACCTACAGATACTATGATTTCTCTCAATGGTTTCACATAAACGTGAAAGAGCCTCGGAGAAAGAACGGAGCAGTCCATCTGCACCTAATGAAGCTCTCCTGACCAGGAATGCTCTCAGGAAGGAACAGAACCCTCCAAGATGGCCCCACCAATTCCAATGCAGTCTCCCAGGAGGGGCAGTTTCTATACCATGCCCAGGCTTGAACTTTGACCTGGAGGGGTCTGGTGCCCCAAAGGAGAGCGCCGAGGATCAATCGTGTCCAGCACTGTTATGATCCCTGTCCAGAGATCACAGAGCCTGCCTGTTCACTGATAAAATCTCCAGCTGGATCCATGAATCACAAGGGAGGACCGTCCTAATTGGCCTCCCAGCCTTGGCTGGTAGAGGTGAGAGCCTGAACACCGCAAAGAACTTAACAGCAAGGTCCTCCATATTCAGTCAGGTAACCCACCAAGTGAAGGTGAGATGGAATTAAGGAAGGAGGCCAGGGGCCATGCAAAGGTGCCATGAGCCATGCAAAGGTGGCATACTAAAATAGAAACTAGGAACCGCAGAAAGACAGTTACAAGCTATAATGATTTTCCTTTATAACAGGATGTATACGCTAGCATCGCTTGCCAGCTAACATTGTGGTTTAGAAGTGTTAAACTATATGGAAAACTATATGGGTAACGGGTATAAATGTGTGTAACAAGAACCCCTCGGGGTTCAGACTTTGCAGTTTGATATATTCAAATCCGCTGAACCTTGCGCAATAAATCTTTCCTTCGTTTAGAGGACTGACTCGTGTCCTCTATTCTGTAACAGAATACATGGCAACCTGAATCAGGGGGGCGGATGGGGCAGACCCAAGGTTGCCACGGAGGTCTTGTATTCCTGAGCCGGCCCAGAACCTTTTCCCTGGAGATACTGAAGTCCCCTGGCATGAAAACCTGGGAGGCCCTGCAGGATGGGAAGCTCTTCCTTCCATTGCCAGGTTGAAAGAACCTCTGCAGAATTTTCTGCAGGCAACGGACCCTGGGACTGTCTAAGTTTCCTTTTTCATATACAGGGAGTAAAATGTCACTTGATGGCTTTATTGGCAAGGGGAATTGCACTAATATTTTTGAGTACAACCGCACTCTATAAAAATTAAAGCATAAAATCAGGAGGAGCTGGTTGGTGTCACTGTGGTACCTCATGCACTTCTGCCAAGCAAGACAGCAGGGGGTGACATCTCCTTGGGCGGAAGCCGCTCTCCCTGCCTCGCACCCAGGTCTGCCACACCCCCGTCCTGACCCAACTGCGGCAGCCTTGCCAGGCACTCGGCTTCCTGCTGAGCCCCAAAGAGAGCCAGGTGGCAAAGAGCAAACCCAGTTTTGCAGTCTTAGGACGAAGGAGATTTCAGGAGCTGATGGGAGCCATGCCAAATCCAGAACGCCTGGCCTCAGCATCCTTAAACAGGGGAGGGGCGTTTAACTTCTAAAGGTCTCCAAAGCTGTAATCTCTGCGTCTTGTCTGCCTTTTAAATACTCCCAGGACACCCCAGGATATTTACAGCTCCAAAGTTAACAAGCAAAGACTCCTGTTGATTTCTATTTAATTCAAACCAAGAATGCTGGTTGTTTGTATAAGCAACTCCTGCTTAACCCAAGTGAATCTCTAAAAGCAAAGATAGTAACTAAAAAGAAAAAGGTTACGAGAAAGAACAGCCAATCGGAAAGGCTGATGCCTAGGAGACCCTCCGTCTTGCACCAAGTCACTTGTAGATTACGGGTCCTAAGTGGGACGCCCATCCTGTGTGTCTGCGTGGTTTTTGTTTCATTCCGCACCCAATCAGAAATTCAAAGGAGAACGGGATGAGGCCAGCTTCTTCTAACCTGACATCTGCAGGACGGATCCATCTTTGCCGCAAGTGACATTTTAATCTCCTCCATTAGGGAATCTTCAGCCACATATTTATATAATCCTTCTGGAAGAGGATTTGTGGAAGAGAAATACTTCTTCCTTACATCCTGAGTCAGACTCTTTTATCTCTTTCAAGCTGAACCCAGGGCCCGCTTGCTCTGCAACCACCCCTGCAGCTGAACCAGTGGGGCAGAAGCCAAAGGTTCCTTTCCTTTTGGGCAACCTCACCTGGGCAGAAGCCCCGCCTCCCGTCACTCTCTGCTTGCACCCTCCCTAAAACTGAGCGAGGGAAGCCCTCAGGTGGGACTGGTACCAACAGGCCGCACAGGGTCTCTTAATGGCAAGGGAGTGGTGGAAGAACGCAGTCTAAAAGGCTTAGAGGGAGGGGAGGGGAGGGGAGGGGAGGGGGATTTCTAGCCAGCTGAAGCAACTGGAGAGGATCTGTCTTCTGTGCTTCCACCCAGCTCTCTGCAAGGGGAACCGTCTGCCTTCTCCTCTTCACATCAAACATGCCTTAATGAGCCACAATTAAGAACAAGTATGAGACATGCTTGTGTCAGAACAAACCACTTAACACCATTCAAATATTCATAATGAACTGAGCGCAGAGGAAATTGCACGGTGGAGCAAAATTGCTCCACCGTGCAATCTTGAAAGAAAAGAGCCCCCGCACACACACAACTGGAGCCTCCAGATGGCCTGCACCGAGGGGCTTCTGGGGATGCGTCGGCACCCATCACTCTATGGAAAGTGGGACCGGGAAGCATCTGCTCTGCTCTCCGCCTGTTGGATGAACGTCGGGATTCATCCAGGCTGATCATAGCAAATTCTGGGTACTAGAACCGGAGTTACCTAAAACTGTGAACTCTTTGCAAGGACAGAGAGGACACTGGGAACATTTAAAACAAAAACAAAAACCAGCCTTGTGGCATTCACTGCAGCCTCCCTCCCAGCCCGAATGCCAGACAGGGTCCGGATCTGATACACATCCCCCCGGGAAGATCAGCCACTTGGCAGGTGGGCACCGAGAGACCTTCCCTGCCCCTCTTCTCTTTCCCGGAGAGGAAAAAAAGCTTTGTCGATCGTTCCTGTGGCTTCAGGACTGACTGTCTGCGGTTTCCGGGTAAAATGGATCTCCAAGGGAAGAGAAACAAGAGGAACGCCTGCTTCAAGAGAGATACTTTTGGGCAAATAGGTCAATGTTTTCACCGGGAGCACCTTTGCCAATGTTATTAAAAGAGAAGAGCTTTTGTGAGCCCAGAGTGGCCGAGCTGATGGACGAGGATTTAAATTAGGTTGAGTGGGAAGGGGAAGACAGGGGGGTATTCAGATGCAAGTTACAAACAGGGTGGATTGTAAGTATCTCATCGATCGATTAACAATTGTAATGTGTTAAAACCACTGTGTTTGTTGAGACCTGAGATTGCCTGAAACCTTTTTGGTGAGCAACTTCTCACTCAGTGATGGAGTTGAAAAGTGGAGAGAGAATCCCACAGGCCTCTCCACCAGGTCCGGCTTAAAGAGGCCCGATGCCTTCTTTTGCTCCAGGGCCTTTTGCCAGGGGCTTCCATGGCGGATCAGCCGCCTGACCAGCTGAGGAGGTGAGCTTTATTTAAGAAGTGCTAGATGAAATCTCTGGGCTCTGTGACCTGAGAGGCCAGGTTTTCAAGGAAAATTAACAGCATGTTTCAGATCCAAGCATGTCTTCAAAGAGCTTTACTCTTCTCATTTTGCTGCAGCCTTCATTCTCTGAAGCACCTAATGGTAAGATGGGCAGGTGAGCAGAGGCCGTCCTCGCTCTGGTACTTCCGGTGTGGTGCTGGCTACTCCCTCTCCTCCTTTCTCTGAGCCAGACAGAACCTGCAGCCTGCTTGAGATCCAACGCTGCCTCTTCTACTCCACTGTGACCCTTCCTGGATGCTGCCCACCTCACAGAGCCAAGCAGGTGCCTGTTGGGGTGACGAATGAATCTCCAACTGCAAGGGGAGCCCCAATGCCAGTCCCTCCTTTCCCAGAACCCTTCGCCCAGAGGGTCAAAAAGAGCCTCGGTGCCTGGCAGCCTTTTCCTCCCAATCATCTTCATTTGCTTCTCCTGGCCAGGCTTTGTAGCACACGCTAGACAATTTCTTCAATCTTAGAAGACATTGGGTACTGAAGGCCAACTTGGCCTGCAGACTTGCAATCTACACACACACACACACACACACACACACACACTCCAGCTCTGGCCTCCTCCTGGAGATATTTTCAGTCCTTTCAGCTTCTTTCTTACATAAACCCCAAGCATTGGGAGTTGCTCCTTATGACAAAGGCGGCTTTCCTTCTGAAGCCCCTCCCCCAGAGGCCTTTCTAAGACTTTCTGCCTATAGCTGGGGACCCACACTCTCCCCCCCACACACCCTTTTTGCTTAGTGAATGCTCCTTGTCAGCCAGCCAGAAGGACCCTTCAGCAGGCTGATACCCGGGAGGGTCCCACGGCCCAGCTGCCCACGAAGCCCTTCCCTTCCGGCAGCTGGCGGGCACCATCAGCTCCTCCCCTCATCCCTCAGCTTCAGTTCTCCCATGAGGAAAAGACCAGATAATAGCACCAAAGACGAAGTCCCAAGAGAATAAAATGTCTGGCAACAAAGGGAAGCCTTACCTGCCACAAGGATGCAGCAGTGACAAACACAAGCCTTGGGGGGAGGGGCAGCGCACACACACACACACACACACACAGAGGACACTGGTGCTGAAGTCCCAGAAAAGGTCTCCCTGGTGCCCTGGCCCCCCTCGGGTGAGGCTTCGAAGCAGTCCGCCCTGCAGCTCCAGGCGGGGGTCCTCCAGAGAAGCCTTTGGACCTCTGATGCACCAAGGAACCCAGCCAGCTCCCAAAATGCAAGGGAGCTTGTTTTATGCGAGGTTTTGACAAGAGGCTAAGGGTTCCAGGACCGCAAAAGGAGTATGAATCACAGCAAAGCGATCAAAGCCACACTAAGTGGTCACTTAATGAAAAATAAGTCATACTTGGAGACAACCTCAGTAAATGAAAGATCAGCTGAAACAGCCCCTCCGCTGAAAACATTAAATAGGCTGGCAGAGGAGACTAGAGGCACAGAATTCCAGGGCTGCATGCATATTCTGTGGGTAACTCTATAAATAAAATGAAACAGAACGAAAGTGGCATTTTGTCAGAACTTTTACTAATGGAAAACAAAGGAGATAAGAAATGATTGGTCTCTGCTGCAAATGGGAGACTTGAAGGTCGTAATCTAGCTTCCTTCCTTATTCCAACAGAGGCAAAGAGAAGTACTGTGACTCCATAAAAGGAAAAAATGCCTGCAGACCTCTCCTCTTCCTCCTCCTCCTCCTCCCCAAATCCTTCTCATACCATCTGAAGACGCCAGCATGGCTGGCAGCCTCCACAACCAAGTAGGCCTAGGAGCTTGTGAGCTGCAAGGCTTTTTATGTACAGTTTTGGGATCTCTTTCTCTCCCCCCGCCCCATCCCAACCAGCAGGGCGATCTGAAATACCCACCCAGGCCGAGTCCTTCTGAGTCTCTGCACTGATTTAAAACTGTCACTGAAACCATCTTTAAGCTGTTCTTTGTCTCGCAAGGGAACGCGTAGAATATGCTCTTATGGGCACTTTTGTGGATGAGTGCCATCCCCACGCACAGGAATTTACTCTCTCAAGCGTGGCTCTAGGCAGACCCTGCTTTCCACTCTGCTGAACAGTAGACCCAAAACCCTCGTCCTCGCTGCTCGGTGCCTGGTCAGATCCATCGAGGAAAGAGCAGATTTAACATTTCTTCCCCCCTGAGATGAGCAGTTGAAATACTCATCTATTTTGAATGGTCTTCCCCACGTTGCTCCTCACCCTAACCATGCTGGAGGTTTTACAGTCCAGTGAAGTTAGCGCCACTCAGAGTAAGTGGTGTCGCTGTCAGATCCTTCACCAGCTCCAGATTATGTGCGAAGAAATGACCGAGCTCCATTCTGTGGTGCTGAACCAATTCTTTAAAAAATAACCCAAAACGGTGAAAGGGGGAGGGAGGCAACAGTCCAATAATCTGTTGCAGAAGGACACAGGGAAGGCCTCCTCACCTCAAAATCACTTTCTTAAAGCATTTGTGAATGTTTTGGAATGTGCATTTTTAACAAGAATTCTTGGGATGCGATAGACAGGAAAGGACAATTGTGGGAGAAAGGAATAAATTGATAATGGGCGATACTGAGAGGGCAAAACTTCTCAACTCCAATTTTATGCCTATCTTGTAGAGGGAAAAGGAGCCCGCCGAGGGTCTTTACTCTGCCACTGGGGGAAACAGGGATCTCAGCTCAGGACAAATGAGCCAAGGAAAAAAGAACTTAGCTAATTGAAAGCAATGTAAGTTTTCATTGCCAGGTTACTGAAGGAACCAGTGGACTTGATTACAAAACCCGTCTCAGTAATCCTGAAACCCCTGGAGGACCAGCATGGTCCCAGAAGAATGGAGGAGAGCAGATGTCACCCCCAGCTTCAAAGGGGAAGACATCTTGGAAATGACATCTTGGTCAGCTTAATAAGAAGGAAGGAAGGAAAAAAGGAAAGGAAAGGAAAGGAAAGGAAAGGAAAGGAAAGGAAAGGAAGAAAGGACCCAGCCAGCCCAGGGAGAGTGTCTCATCCAATAATTCAAGTCTTAGCAAACCCTCCAATTGCCTCAACTTTTCTCTTCCCGGAGAAATGCTGCACTGAGCAAATAGAAGAGATTAGAAGTTCTATTTGTGATAGGAAAATTCCATTTTCTTCTTTGCTCCAGAGGCAGGTGTCTGACTCAATTACATCTGCCTGGGATAAAGTGACATCATTTTCTCTAATACAGTCAGAAGTGGCAGGCATGTCTTTGCCGAAGGGCAGCGGCTCTGCCATTGTTGGTGGCATTAGCAAGTTCCTCAGAGCCACTGTGCCACTCTCTGCGAGGCTGCCGCTCAGCCGGCCTGGGACTTCATGGAAGGCTTGGCACGAGGTCTCAGGCGATTTGATTTCCCAACTCAGAGCCTGTCCTTGGCCGATTCTTTTTCTTGGAAAGAACAGAGGCGGCAGAACACCAGCTCAACGCAGCGGCTGATCGGTGAAGCCGGCCGGCCGAGGTCAAGTAGCAAAGTGAAAACGGTGCAGCTGGAGAGAAAAACCAGGAAGCTGCCAGATCTGGGTTTCCCTGCTTGAATCTCCGGAAGGAAAGAAGAAGCAACAAACTCATCTCCATGGTCACTTACATAAAGAGGGAACCGATAGGCAAATGCCCCAGAGAAGGGCCCGATTCTGCTCCAGGCTTCATCTGGAGTCAGCCTGGGTGCGTGAAATGATGTTGGACGCGACGGAGATGCCTCTGGCCTACCTGGCTCCCTTGAGACGAGGGCTTCAGGGGTCGCTAAGGCCCCGCTGGGACCCGAGGAGACGCTCACTGGGGCAATGTTTATGATTCCAGGAACTGAAAGTTCCTGGGGAAATGCCTGGACACCGTGACTCCTTCCAAGCTGGCACAATCGCCCCTTCCTCCCTAACCCGTTTCTCTTCTTGGAAGTAAGGGTTGCCCCCATTCTTCACTGCCTTCGCTCTTCAGACTTGGCTTGAAAGCATTTAGGAATAAAAACTGCTTAAAAGACAGTTTCCCGACTCAAACATAATGCAAAAGGGCACCATGCCAGGAAGTACATTACATTCTCAGGATGGTAGAAATCATGATTTGTGCTGCCTGAGCAGGAGACCCGCATTTCCTGCCACCTCTTCCCCTGCCATGCCGCCCCAGGGCTCCTTTTTCCGATAAGGAGCAGACCAAAGGCCTCCTGGCTCAGATGCCACTGGGAGCTCAGGTCAGTGTGCCTCTTCCCATCCTTGAAAAGGGAAAACGTTTTGCTGGGATAAATACCGCTAAGAATATTTAGTTTATTATCTATTAGACAATAATAATAAATACAGGCATAGTCCCTGTGTAGCCTTAGCCACACACCCTGATGGGCTGCTGTCCCTTACGGGGACATCCTTAAGGGCCCCAGGGCCAGGATCCCCCTTCCTCCCACGGCCACCATTCCCCGCATACTCTCCCCTAGCCTGAATCCCCGGCTCAGCATCTTGTCCAGAATATTTTTAATCAGTTCAAACATTTATACAGCTGCCCATCTTGTACCAAACTCTGGACTGCTCACAACCAAGAACGGCCCAGATCAACCCCGAGAAAGGTGGGAGGTTCTTGGAAAGGGGCAGGTGGATAATTCCTTGCTGACTTTGTGCGCCAGAGGCGAGGAGAGCTGCCAAGTGAATCTTGGAGGTCCTTCCTTTTTTAGTCCCAAAGGGAACGCTGGTTCCTTGGGAGATCTGCATCTACATTCCCCTTTCACAACCTGAAAAAACAAGAAGAAATCTGACTCTACTGTGGTTGGATCTCCCTGGAAGACTCGGCACAAAAGGGGGCCAGGGAGGCCCAGAGGCCAGTCCTGACCTCCAAAGCTGCTCCTGCATGAGCCCCAGACTCCCTGCGTGGGAGAAGTCTTGTGTTGCAGCACCCTTTTGCCCCTGAAGGCCTGAGCAGTGGTCCAGCGACACATCAGAGGCCACTCTATGAAGTCCTGTCCTTGCCAATGGGATGTCTTTACCTTGCAGCAATCAGTATGCCCGGATGAGCCCTTTGCCAGCCTCTGCCATCTATCTTTTGAAGAAGAGACAGGACAGTGGGCATCACCTCCGCTCTAGGCCAGTCCATGAAATTGCACATTGCTGTGTTTTGAAGCACACGCACAGTCACAGGCCTCTGTGAAGAAGGTAGTTCGAGAAGGCTGAACTACACTGATAGATGGGATTAGTGGTGTGTGATTTATTGTACACAAGCCTGCCAGAGAAAAACCATTTGCCAGGACCAAGCTCAGCTCTGAATTAAGCTTCGTGTGCTGTCCTGCTCACACAAACACAGAACAGTGGTTTACTGAGCTTACTACTATTCCCCAGCAATTCCCTTCACCAAAACCCCAGAGCTGTCCCAATTAAGTCCGGCCACAAGCAGACCAAGCTAGTCCACTGAGCAATGGCCAAAGAGTCCACAAGGCACTTAAAAATTTCCCAATCAAAATAAACCCACCAGACAAAATTAAATCCACAATACAAGAGGGTTCACGACAAGGCAAGAAAAGTCCAGAGTTTACAAAGCACGATCCAAGTCGAGGCACGGTGTCAGTCCAAAGCAAGGCAAGAATCATAACAGTCAGGAAGCACACAGCTAGGAAGGAGCACGTTCCCAGCATGGCTTCCCGTTCCTGCTGTGCAAAATAGCCAGTGTCTGGTGCATCCCATCAAGAAAGGCAAGGCTTTCTCCTCGTGAGTAATCAGGCTGACCTTCTCTGCTCCTGCCTTTTCATCTGCCCTACATATTCTTGGATCAGGTGCAGCAGGCAGTTCCTCTTCCTCATCTCTGACTGGCTCCAGCTGCACGCTTTCTCCACCTGGAGCTGTGCTGCAGCAGCTGTGTTTGAGCCAAATCCCTCTCAGATGGCTGCTCAGAGCCATTGATCAACTCTCCTGCAGACGTGCCTGG
Organism: Oxyrhabdium leporinum; assembly: GCA_032468155.1. Taxonomy (NCBI): domain Eukaryota; kingdom Metazoa; phylum Chordata; class Lepidosauria; order Squamata; family Cyclocoridae; genus Oxyrhabdium; species Oxyrhabdium leporinum. The sequence continues at coordinate 70,602 of JANHFL010003711.1, read as the reverse complement.
GACTGGTTCATCTTCCTCCTAGCCGACATCTGGAGAGATAATGCGAAGCATCTAGGGGAGTCATCACACTTGGAAGCAACAGGCAGTATCAGAGGGGAGCCTCAGTCATCCATAGAGAGACTGGGTTGCACCCATGAATATTCTAGAGAAGACCAGCGTGAGATTGACCTGTGAACACCTTGAGGGAGACACTCATCAGAGAACAGAGGACCAGATCACCAAAGGAGAACACATGCAAAATGAGCAAAAGGGACTAAGAACAGCCACCAAAGAACCTCTTCAGATATGGTCAGAAGAAAGAAAGCCAAAAGAACTGGGATACCAGAACATACGGACTCCTGGAGTAAGTGGCAATCAAGGCAAGGACAGTCTTTACACAGCTTAGAGTGGTATGTCAGTTGCATCCATTCCTGGATCAGGCGCACCCCCTGCTCAGTCTCACATGCTTTGGTCTCACTCCCATTCGCCCCCCACCCCCCGGTATGGACTGCTGCAATGCGCTCTACATGGGGCTGCCTTTGAAGAGCACTTGGAAACCACAGCAGAACTAAACCTGTGCCTCTTGCACCTCTGCTTCACAAGCTGTCCTGGTTACCAGTTTGCTTTCAGGCTCAATTCACAATGCTGGTGATGGCCAATGAAAATCCTATGCGGCCTGTTGACACGGCAGTTGAAGAACCTCTTCTTCCCAGTTAGATCTACGCCTCCCGTCAGGTTGGGCAGGAGGGCATGTTGTGAGTCCCATCGCACCCACTGCGCCTCACCCCCACCCCCACCCCCACCCCAGTTGAGACTGGCCATACCCCGGCTTTGCCCTCTGGCCGGGGCTTCAGGGCGTGACAGTGTGGGGCCCATAAAACAGTAGAAAGCTTCCTAAATCGACCGAGTTGACCCGCTGCTTGTATTGTTCTCACTTGTTTCCGTGCCTTGCTTTGCTCTGCTCCGAGCCCTTTTGCAGTCTTTGGTGAGAAGCCCAAAGACCGCGCTTCTTTGTACGTGCCAATGAAAGAGACTTTGTGCTGTTGTCTCCAATTACTTTGCTTCCTCATTTAAGGGGCATTTTCCCCACAGCAGCCCCACTTACTACTCATCCTAGCATACTATTTAGTAATTACTAATATTTACTACTACTGAAGGAACAGCACTGCTTGCATGAGAAGGATATAGTAAGGACATTACACGGGCACAGTGTAGCCAGTGACCAAATAATATCAATTAAGCTTCACGGACAATCCTTTAATATGATGATTATCCAAGCTGACGGTCAAACCACCAATGCAGAAAGAGGAGGCGGAGGATTATTTTTACGATCGAGCTTAATCTGAAATCAACCGAACATGCAAGCCAGGTGAGCGGTTTCTGGTGGAGAACAGAGAGCCATAAAAGGGAAAAGGCCACTGCACTGTGGGACCGGCCAGGGCTCCTGAGCTGTGGCTGTCGTAATATCTGGGTCTCTGATGGCCGCCAAGGGCCCCGCCCCAGACAGCGCGGGCTGAGAGGCCGTCTTCGTGAGTCTTGGCTGTGGGATCGGAGGGGTCTGTGTGCGAGCTGCCTTCCTCCCTGCAGTGTAGCGGTCGTCCTTCTCGTAAGGATTACTGCCAAGCGAGTTCGTCTCTTACCTTTTTGCCTTTCACTGCTCCCACCCAGCTTTATATTTCTTTTCATTAGATTCCATCCTATTTGTTTCAGCTCACTGCTCAAGCTTGCCAAGCCATTTTTGAATTCTCTCTCTCTCTCCTCTAGTCAGTTGAGTAGGCAGCATATAAATTGCAGTCAATAAAATCAATAAATGAAAGCATTAAGCAACCTTCCCAGCTTTTTGTGATTGTAAATTTGAGAAGTGTCACTACAATTTCCTCCTCTGAGTTATTGTTAAAGTGTTGAGTTGCACAACTCAGGGTGTGATGGCACCCCATGTGACTTTTCCCTTTAAGCTGAGGCGGAGCCAGGAATGAGCAAGCTTTGAATGTGGTCACTCAGCCAACAGTGAGTCCACCTCACAGTAGTACCACCTAGCCCATAATTCACTGTTTTATAAAGAATACCACAAAGCACCCTGTTAAAAGTCTTCACTGAGATCGAATAACCTACCTCTGTAGCCCGGCCTGGGTCTGCTACATTAATACTGCTGTTGCCTAAGAAGATACGGTTAGTCAAGCAGAAGTGCTTATGGCTGAAGGCCAACATTCAAAAACTAAAATTATATGAATAAAATGCAATTGAAAGCCAATTTGAAAGCCTGGGAAATAGAAAGATATTTATTATTTATTATACGTGCGTTCAATTTAAATGGAAACTCCACATATTAAAGGTGTTGATTGCAGAATTGTTCCTGGCGATCCTTGAGAATTGGGGAGGGCAGGCTAAATCACCCCCTCTTCAGAAAAGT
>JANHFL010003711.1:0-25492 GCA_032468155.1 Oxyrhabdium leporinum | reverse complement strand
TGGGATTTGAACCGCTCGATTGAATCAGCAGAAGTGGCCTGCAGTTCAACGCTCTAACCACTGCGCCACCTAGGCTCATATATATATATATATATGCGGTTCTACTATCTGCAGTTCATAATTACCTATTAACCCTGCTATCACAAACCAATGTAATAAGCAGCGTATAACAATACGATGATGAAAAAGAAAACGATACCAATGTCAGATTGATTTACAAATATTTATTGGCGTGTTTGTGTATTTAGATAACATTTATTGGCTGCTCATCTTACCTCAGGATAACTCTTAACAAATATTAAGAAATGTATTTTATTGATCAAATATAGTAACTGCCCATCTCCCTTACAGAGGGACTGATCATATGATCCGAATTAACAATTTACCGTAAAAGACCTCTGCTGCAGTTATTAGCTCACTTTCTTAAAATATAATATTCCGTGTGTTTCTTAAAGATTTCTGTATGGCACAGTCAACGGGAGTTTCCCAGACTACGAGTTAGCCAATTGTGAATCTCCATTGCCTTGGAAACCATGAGCCCTAAGAGTATCAGCCTTGTGGACATGCCAGCTAGGGCGTGGCTTTCTAAGGTTTAATTCCTGCAGTACCTTTGTGCCCATCTAGGAATCTGATATTTAATTGAAACTTCGTCACTCCAACCTATATTGGAAAAACCACACTAGAAACTTAGTGCACTTTTTTGTTTGTCTGTTCCAGAAGCTGGGAATTATGAAATGGCAAACCAGCATGTCCGGCAAAATGGAAAATTGGATGATAATCCCACGAGCTGCAGCCCCCCAAGGACTACATTATTGGGGACCATATTTTCTCCTGTCTTCAATTTTTTCTCACCAGCAAATAAAAATGGCAAGTACTGCACAAAACTGCATTTAGCTCTTACATGCATCTAAAACAGCGGTCCCCAACCTTCCCATCTTGCCAGCCCGGCTGGAGGGTGGGGGAGAGGGGATGGTTCTGTGTGAGTAGCAGTCACGCGCGCAACTCCATTTGTGCATGCAGCGGGCAATTGCCTCCACTGCTCACAAGTGGAGCCGTGCACACGCTTTCCCACCGCTTCTGCGGCCCAGTTCCAAACAGGCCAAAGCCCACTAGTGGGCACCCCTGATCTAAAAAATACAAAATTGTTATTATGAAATAGTTGTTTCCTATTTGGAAAAAATGGCCAGTAGGAGTATTTTCTGTTAGGTTTCTTTTGAGACCTTAAACCTGGAGACAGAAGAGGACGTGCAAATGCCCCTCCTCGGTTGAGAGCGCGAGTATTAAGCCGGAGCATTATTGCAGGAACGGCAGGCTCGGATTCTCCCGGCCAAGCTGTGGAGGCTGAAGAAATCGTGAAGCAGCTGGAGATGGAGCAGGTGGATGAGATTATTACCAGCACTGCCGTCTCGGCCAACGGAGGAGCGGCCTACGCCAGCCAGGCAGCCCAGGTCCGAACGACCATCAGCACCGTCCTGGAGGAAGTGGAGCAAGTGGCTGACTGTGATCTGCCTCCACTGACCGGTAAGCAGGAAGCGCTTCTCTGGGCTCCAGCTTGGTGCTTCTCCCCCAGCCGGCGGGGGGGGGGGGCGGCCAGAGAGTCGGGAGACACGGCAGCCCCCAAGCTGTTGGGAGTAGAGGAAGCACTGGGGCAAACGTGTCTTTCTCCTGATTGAATCCCTTCGTTGTTTTATCTTATAAATGCCTAGGGTCCTTAGGGATGCAGCAGTCTATAAATGGGATTAACAAATAATAAATAAATCGTTAATAACCTCGTTGTTTATATCTACATCTAGTCCTTGACTTACAACCGTTCATTTAGTGATCATGCAAAGTTACAATGGCACTGAAAAGAAGTGATGTAGGACCATTTTTCACACTTAGAACTGTTGTAGCATCCCTTTGGTCATGTGATTTACATGGTTGACAACTGACTCATACTTATGACGGTTGCAGTATCCCAGAGTCATGTGATCCCCTTTTGTGACTTTTGGATAAGCAAAGTCAATGGGGAAATCAGATTTATTTCATAACCGTGTTACTAAGTTAACAACTGCAGTCATTCACTTAACAAATGTAGCAAAAAAGTTGTAAAATGAAGCAAAACTTATATATAGAATTTCCTACTTAACAACATAAATTTGGGCTCAATTGTGGTCGTAAGTTGAGGACTACCTGTACTCACTTTACTTGAGCATGAATGCATTCCAACAAACAATTGCCTTATGCATTATGCTTCATCTAGACACGTACACAAATACTACCTCCAAGTCAAGGGCAGTATCACAGTGGCTAATAAGCATTTAACTTGATAATATTGTTTTCTGTTTAAGGTTTGTATTTATTTACTTAATGGAACATTTATACCAGGCCAATCAGATGACTATCAAAACAGAATTCCACAATACAATAGGACATCATAATATTGCAGTGTGAAAGAAAACAGATGGTAACCGTCATCCTTAGTAGGCACTTAAATTGCCAAAGGTTTGGTTTAAAAAGATTCATATTTGACTCTGCACATAATTTTTATCATGTCGGTAACTTTCATCTACTGCAACACCTGTGGAATTATACCTGCCCCTCACTTGCAAATATTCCTAACCATCTAGAGCTTGATATGTAAAATAGATATATCTATTTTGAGAGTCAAATTATAAGCCTTAAAAATATTGATAATAGTTCTTAAGAAAAGTGGAAGACACAGCATTCCGTACCAAATAGAAATATTTTTGTAACTAAATGATCGACGTCACTGTTAAGAGAAAATTTCCCTTTTCTTCCTATAAACTAATGAGGAACTTTTGTGTTTTGTTAGCACCAGTATCTCCAGACAGTGGTTATTCATCAGCTCATGCAGAAGCCACCTATGAAGAAGACTGGGAAGTCTTTGATCCGTACGTGTTCATACTCAGATTGTGTGTGTGTGTGTGTGTGTGTGTGTGTGTGTAAATAAATGAAAATATTTATGACAATGAATTCAGCCGGTGCCTGCTGGCAGAACAATAGCTAAGATTGGCCCTCTCTAAAACCAAAGAAGGGAGCAATAGCATACTTGAAGAGCCCTAAATCTGAGGGAAAATGCCAAATATTTACAAGGGAAGAACCATAGAAAACGGAGTATTGGCCTAGGTGGAACAATTAACTTCTTTCTTCAGAAGCTCCAGTTCTGAAAACAGTTCCTTCCCCAACTAACTGTATAATTATATGGTTCAATTAGTAAATCTGTGGGTAGATTTATTGTTATATAAGCCTTTATCATAGTTTAAGAGTAAAATATTCACTGTCTGATAAATGATCAAACCATGGTGTGACTCATCTTTAGGTACTACTTCATCAAGCATGTTCCACCGCTAACAGAAGAACAACTTAATCGGAAACCTGCTCTTCCATTGAAAACCAGAAGTACACCAGAGTTCTCTTTAGTTCTAGACTTGGTAAGAAGAGCATTTTGGCTGCTTGCTTCACTTTTGAGGGAAGGATATTCTCTCTTCGGCAAACAAATTATAGGGCTATTTCAGAGAACACATTCTTTTCTGTCCCTCTGCTAAACTGACTCATTTTTTAAAAATTATTTGTAGGATGAAACATTAGTCCACTGTAGTCTAAATGAACTGGAAGATGCTGCACTCACGTTTCCAGTCCTTTTCCAGGATGTCATTTACCAGGTAATCCAAATCATGTTAAGGTGAAGTGGCTTCTAGGAAATTAAAGGGAAAACATTATGTATCCGATATCTTTTTGCTCTCCTAAAAGGTTGGTAATTTAGCAGCATTGGTTACACTCTATGAAATATTGTTAAGCAAGCCATCAGATCGTCGAGGAATTTGTGGCATATGAATTACTATTTTGACTATTTCCATATAATTCCATTGCAAAACTGTCATCCATTAGGAAGCTAGAAGTATTTCTCTTCAGCAGCTTTCCTCCCTGCCAGGAGGTGACGAAAAAGGCCTGTATGGTTATTTGATAAAACAAGAGCCTGCTGCAGACTTAGGTTCTTAAGGGGAAGTCAGCCTTGGGAACGACTTGCTTTTAGAAGTAGATCCGTTCCTTCATTCCTAGTTAGGTGCTGCTATGTGGCCAGAGTTGCTTTGTTGATGGAAGACTGCTAGACTGCTAGCTGTTGGTGGTTGTGCTTCGCAACATATTCTTTGCTCTCATCTACGGTGCGTTCAACAATTCTGCCAATGAAGAACAGGGGAAGGAGGAGGAGGAGAAGGAGGTGTATTCCAGCAACTGCCAAAGATGCTGCACTGACCCCGGCTGTTGTTCTCAGGTCCCTATTGTGTGATGTACCTGGGAGTAGCAACAGCTTCCCTCCATGTAGTTCGCACGATATTGGACCCCTCTGTAGTATCTTTGGAGAATGACATCAGACATCTTAAACGGACACTTGTCCAGGTATTTTACCCTAATTTTAAAACTGTTCTTTTGTCTTTTGTTTTATTTACAATCCTTCAATATCCTGAAACGTAACATGAGATCTTCCAAAATACACACAAACGTGGGTTTCTTATCTTCTCTTTGATGACGGCAGTAGTCAGAATCCTCTTCATTTACACGCACTTAGAGAATGTAGTTACCCATTCTGGATAGTAAGAGGAAGAGCCGATACGTGGATTAAGCCTTTTTTTCTGTTGTAGCTAGAATGTTTTTTGATCTCTTGCCTATGGCATATATTACTCAGAATAACTATATCTTTCTGGGCGTTAGTTACAAAAAATTACTTATTTTGAAATAATAAATGTAAAATTTGCAAAATCTTTCTGGAAGCTTATCTTTGATTCTTGGCACCTTTTTTTTCTTAATAACCGCAGGCACCGTACAACCTAACTTGGATATTCAGGGACATTTTTCTGGGAATGTGCTCTCCAAACCCCCAACCTGTTTTCATCTGGGGCTTCTTAATCACTTCCCCAGAGTAAGCCGCAATTGTGAACGTCTCAGAATCGGTCCTAATATGTCATTGTGGAGCTCAAGACAAGTGGTCGTATTTGGTAGAGTTTCCTGGAAGCCAGTTTTGGAGTCCCTGTGCTCAGGGCAGGATTTGTTATCATCTAAGAGCAGAGGGAGCACTGAGGATGCCTCTAAAGAGTCTGTTCCTGGCTGAGTTGGGGAGGGGGGTTGCATCAGTTTTGATAAAGGCCCGGCTTAATTTCAGATCTTCCAGTCATATCCTTTGAACTCATTTTATCTTAGTGTCTTGTTAGTCTTGTTAACTCTTGAAATGTCAGCTTCAACATTTTTTAGTCAATCTGAAAAATGCTTGAATACAGGAAGAAGTAATGTCAGAGTTTTTAAATAAATCCACAAACTCCCTGTTGCAAATGCACTTATTTCAGCAGGAGTCTTGAGTAATTGAGCTACTTCGCTAGCTGCATCTTGCCTTTAATATAAATAATAGTAGTAGTGATCAATCGCAGTGCTAAAGTATTGCACCACTACAATCTGTGTAACCTGAGAGGAAGGCGCAATGGAGAAATGACCTCCGGTAAGTCTAGGTAGGGATGGAGTATGATGGAAGGTCTTTCTCTTCAGTTGTTTTTCATGCTCCCCAAGTATTGAGCGCGTGTGTCTTAACAACAGAGGGATGTTGATTATGAATCTTTTTGCTTTCTAATATGCCTTTTAGAATGATTATGAAGATCAAAGTTGGTAACTGAGATGTATGTAGCTAGTGCTTAATATGAAGGAGTGATATTGACAAAGATATCACTGAGCTTGGTTGTTTTCTTGCAGATATTTCACTACCCAAACTAGGTAACACCATCAGTGCGGGTAAGGAATGAGGCTTGCTCTCAGTTTATCTTCTGGTGGCTTGCCCTGTTGGTGTTAGTGGGGGTGGTCTCGGAAGCTCTTCGGTTGGGCCGTTTACGGTTACCTTGTTTGGCAGGTCCTTGATTGGGTTGTTTGCTTCTTGATTGTTGGTTTGATGTGAACCTTGGTGCTAATCTAGTCTCATCTGAGTTTTGATTGTTGGTGGGGAGGTGTTTTGGTCTTTTTGTTCCCTTTCGGGGTTGTTAATTTTCCCTTTTGCACAGTATGTAGATGTTGTCTACAATCAAGACTGAAGGAATAGAATGGAATGGAATAGGGATAGGAATAGGGAGTTGGAAGGGACCTTGGAGGTCTTCTAGTCCAACCCTCTGCTCAGACAGGAAACCCCATACCATTTCAGGCAAGTGGTTGTCCAATCTCTTCCAGTGTTGGAGCATTCACAACTTCTGGAGGCAAGTTGTTCCACTGATTAATTGTTCTCACTGCCAGGCAATTTCTTCTTAGTTGTAGGTTGCTTCTCTCCTTGATTAGATTCCATCCATTGCTTCTTGTCCTGCCCTCAGGTGCTTTGGAGAATAGGTGGACCCCCTCTTCTTTGTGGCAGCCCCTCAGATATTGGAACCCTGATATCATGTCACCCCTAGTTCTTCTTTTCATCAAACAAGACATGCCCAGTTCCTGCATCCGTTCTTCATATGTTTTGGCCTCCAGCCCCCTCATCATCTTTGTTGCTCTTCTCTGCACTCTTTCTAGAGTCTCAGCATCTTTTTTACATCGTGGCGACCAAAACTGGATGCAGTATTCCACGTGTGGCCTTACCAAGGCCTTATAAAGCGGTATTAACACTTCACGTGATCTTGATTCTGTCCCTCTGTTTATGCAGCCGAAAACTGTCTTGGCTGTCAAGGTTCTGACTAACGAACCCAAGCAAATTGGAACTCTTGAGGCCAGACACTTCCTCAAAGAACTTCGTTATTGGGTAAATCATATCGGCACGCTAGGTTGAAAACCAACTCTGAAATGAATCTCCCGCAGTTTCAGCATAGTTAAAATCAGTAATCACCCTTTCCCTCCAGTGGCACTGGTCACGTTGGCCAATTAGATTAATTGGCAAACTCCTCAGGCACTGCTCTCCCTTTCCCTCCATCACCTAGGAGATGGCCTTGGTTCTCACGAGAAAGTCCAGTGTTGTGTCTAGTAGTGCATTCCAACCTCCTCCCTCCTCCCATGCAGTGTGGCAACGATGAAGCAGGAAAATGGCCTCTAGCAGGTTCAGTTCAGCATTGACATTGGCTTTTTTGGCAGCTGCAGCACACTGCTGGCGCATATTTAAGTGACTGTCCACTGGGACCCCGAGATCCCTCTCACAGTTACTGCTATTGAGCGAAGTACCACTTATACCAGACCTGTGCATTTGGCTCTTCTTGCCTAAATGTAGAACCTTCCTTTTTTCACCACTGAATTTCATTGTTAGACAGCGGCCAATGTTCAAGTCAGTCAAGATCCTTCTGTATCTTGTGTCTTCTGGAGTGCTGGCTATTCCTGCCAGCTTGGTGTCGTCTGAGTACTGGGCCTACAACAGAGCCATGGGGACCCCACTGCATACCTCCCCCCATGTAGATGCAGCTCCATTGAGGGCTACACGTTGAGTCAGCCAGTTACGAATCCATCATGAATTAATGGTCATGGACAAGAAATTTGCTTTTCACACTTTATAATTAAATACAGGTAGTCCTCGACTTTTGAACACAATTGAGCCCAAAATTTATGTTGTTCAGTGAGATATTTGTTATGTGAGTTTTGCCCCTTACTTGCCACAGTTGTTAAGTGAATCACTGCAGTCAATAAGGTAATAGCTTGGTTGTTAAGTGAATCTGGCTTCCCTGTTGACTTTGCTTGTCAGAAGGTCGCAAAAGGGGATCACGTGACCCCCGGGACACTGCGACCGTCGTAAACATGAACCAGTTGCTAAGCATCTGAATTTTGATCACATGATCAAGGGGATGCTGCAAAGATCATAACTGGAAAATGGTCATAGGTCATATTTTTCAGTCTCATTGTAACTGAACGGTCACTAAGCGGACTGCTATAAGTTGAGGACTACCTGTAATGTCTCTCTTATTTGTTGGACCAGTTGAGTTAATTTACTAACATACTTGGCAGAGTCTTTGTGATGAGATACTGATCTGTTACTGTTCTCTGTTGGTGGGAACACTTTGAAAGGCAAGAACTGCTTCCAAGGGCCTTGGCCAGTTTCTGCTCAGTTTCTTCTCACCAAGACAGAATTGGTCTTTCGTGCTTTCTTAAACACGGCCTTCCGTGGGTGTTTGTCAAGGGGAAAGAGCCTTGAGGTTTTCACAGCCAAAGTAGACTCACTTTTTATTTGTACTTATTGTGTGAGTGTGTGTGTGGGTACATGCAAATACAATCCTAGGACCTTTTATATAATGATCGTGATCTCAACATCAGATGCCTAAGAATAGTATTTCTCTTAAACCGTGTTTTTGCTGGTGACTTTCTGGTGGAAAATGTAGACAAGAAAAAGTGTTACCTACATAAATTAATTCAATTGAGTTTTGAGCATTGTACTTGAAAAGCAAAATTCTGTTTAGTGTTATAACAAGAGCTTTTCCTGGGAATTCTGCATTGCTTGGATATAAACATGTTGTTTCTGATAAAACTGACTTGTTGGATGTGTCCTTGTGGGTGAACTAATCAGTCTGATGAAAGTTCTGACTGAAAAAGAATCTTAAATCTCAAAAGCTTGCATTTATAAAAGATTATCTCTGTTGTGTTTCTGTTCTAATAAACAGAATGCTCAAAGCAAAAAGGCTGCCTCCAAAGGTTATTATAGCTATGTCTTTCTACAAATATACTAGTTACTATTACTTTTACATTGATTCTTAAAAATTAAAATAACAAATGTTAATATGTTAAACAGCATGCCCTACTCTAATTTCTGAAATCTCTGCCATTTGAAATTAAATCTTCTTTGTGTTCCATAGTTAAAATTACTGGTTTGTTCTCTTTTTAGGTTTATGTGCGGTTAAGACCATTTTTCAGAGAATTCTTGGAATGTATGTCCCAAATTTATGAGGTAATGGAAGATGCTTAAAAATTTTGTGTGATATTCAAGTTCTTGACTTTTTTTGATAGAATGGATTGCAATTGCTTCTCCCTTTCTTTTTTTCTTTCAGATTATTCTTTTTACTGCTTCTAAAAAGGTCTATGCAGATAAATTGCTGAATATATTAGACCCTAAAAAGCAGCTGGTCAGGTAAGCTTGAATAGAAAGCTGTCATGTGTTATTTACAGTTTAACCAGAACAGGCCTGCTCTTAACATATCTTCGTGTCCTTAGAAATTTTCAACCTGAAGTTATTATTTTTCACCAGTATCTGACTAAACCCTGCAGTGTAACTGCAGCCTGTAATACTCCTTTTCTTCATTTCTACTTTTCCTCCACATGCTAGAAATTGCTTCAGGGAGGCTGGCTAAATATCCTTGCTCCCAGCAGACACAATATTTCAAGTTATGCAGGCCTGAGGAAAGGCTTGCTTGCTTTAAAGTGTTTGCCACTGGACTAGATCCTTGCTCCTGCTTGTCCAAAGACTACCAGCCCTCATTAGGATAACCCTAACCCTAACCCATTCTATAAGTGGACTGCGGTTAATTCTGACCGATATGCCCTTTGCTTTATGTCCCCCACAAACTTTCAGGTTAGTTCAGTGAAATAATGAGAGTATTTGGAAGGGGCAAAAACAGCAAACGGGGGTCAGGGCTGGTTTGCTTGAGCCCCTAAGCTGGGACCCTATTGCATTGCATGGCTAGGCATCTGAATCCTTTAATTGAGAAAGAATTATCTTGGCTTTTTAAATCTCCTTTTTAATAGCAAAGCTCTGTTGTCCAGAAGATTGTTCTTAAAGCCCAGAAGAGATGATGGGTTTTTGACTAGAGTATTTTCTTTATCTACACCTGTCTGAATGCAACCTAAATGTGTTCTTAAATATAGGCATCGACTTTTCCGTGAACACTGTGTTTGTGTGCAAGGGAACTACATAAAAGATTTAAATATCCTCGGTAGAGATCTCTCAAAAACTATCATCATCGACAATTCACCACAAGCCTTTGCTTACCAGGTGAGTTTATTTCCTGTAGGTCATGTTTCAGATTTCACTAGAATACTAAATAAAGTCTCCTCCAGATCATTTTCTGCATCTGTTGACTTTGAAGGCATTTTAAAATTATTTCCTTGGCAGCAGTGTGGAAGGCATCTAGTGATGCTTCCATGGTGATTTTTGGACTCCCCACTGGAGTCTCCAGGTTCAGCTGGTCTTCACTTCAGGGCCAGTCCACCCTCTGTGCTCTCATACACCCAGAAAGCAATGGCAAGACAGCGCAAGAGAAAGGTACATTCTCTCCCCCACCCCCCCCCAATAGATGCAGCCATACTCCTGCAGTACCATCAACTACAGTGCAATCGAAGCATCATCCATGTCCCAAGAAGAGAGATTCTGGTAGAGCAAACGGCACGCAAACATTGCGCGGTGCCAGATCTGTCTTGAACACCTGAGCCAGCCAGCATTGCCCTTGAGGAAGAAGGACGAGAAACCCCAAACTGAAGATGGCAATCCGAGGGGAGACTAAAGGGACCAGACTCTTCGTGACACAGATTTTAGAAGTGAATAATGCCCCTATTAAATAATGCCCCTATTAAATGCCCCTGCAGATTTCGGAAAAAGTGCTTTCCTGATCACCAGACCAGAAGATTGCTGCCTATCTCCAGTTGGCCTGCAGAGGAATAGGCCAAAATAACTCCAGTCAGTCTGTGCAATTGATTGAGTGCTACAGAAAAGCTTTGGTTGAGGTCACTACAGTTCAGCTAAAGTTTTGCAGACATTTTCCAAAACACAGCCAATGCTGGCTCAGTGTGCTTAAGTAAAAGCATGCTGTGGTGCTTTTTGTGTTGTTTGTTTAACCAGAATCTCCATCAATTAATATAACTTTGAAGAAGTCCTGAGCGCATGGTAATACTAATAATGCACAATTACGGATATTTCTAAAGGATACAGAAATTTTGTTCCTGCCACATCCAGGATAATTTTATTTGCTATCTTATTTTTTTAATGTTACTTGTTTTTAAAAAGTTTTTAATGCTTTCTAAACCGCCCAGAGTTGCTAACAGTGTGGCAACATATAAATTTAATATGGTTGATCGCACAGCAAGCCAGATGTTTAGATGGGATTTGGCATTTTTATTCACCCGACTCCTTCCCAAGCATCTGGGATAATCAAATGTTTGATGGTATCTTCCCTAGATGTAAGCTGTTCCAAGTAAAGCTGCCTTTTGCAATTGACTGATGGTGAATTTGTCAATATCAGTGGTGTTCCAGTGGTGCTCCAGATGTTTTGCAATGGAAGCCAGGGTGCCTATTACTACTCGTACTATCTTTGATTTCTTTTGTCAGAGTCATTCTACTTTGCAGGTCTTTGTATTTGCATTTTGTGATTTTCTACAGTTCTTTCTCCTCTATTGTGCTGTCTCCAGGTCTTGCAGTGCCCAGACATTTTTGTCTCTCTTTATCAACAACTGTTAACGTCTGGGGTATTAGATGACAGGTGGTTGTCCATTTGAATTCCAAATTCCCATGGCATTTTAGCTTCTTCATCTTCTATCTTGTCATCCCAGCAGTTCTTGCTTCTAGCCAAGTGGTATTTCTTGCAGATACTCCAATGCGCCACCATTGCTATTTTGTCATGCTATTTGTATTGAGTCTTCCTGCAGATGGTCCACTGTTCCTCCAGCAGCTTTGTCGAGGTGGCATTTTTTGTGACTGTCTTTTCAATTCTTGCTTTGCTTGCCTTTGTTCTTAAGGCTTGTGCAGCCAGAATTAGCCCCTCTGTCTCTTTCTTCAACTTTCCCAGTTCTTAGACGGGTCTTGTTGTTTATCTTCATCGCCTGCTATTTAATGTGCTTGGGTAATACTTTTCCTTGACGAATCTCTCTTTTATCCTTCATTTGGTCTTTTTTGTAGGCCGGTATGGTCTCTCTGGTACTCAGTAGGACCTTCCTGGTATACTAGCTTCATTGAATCCTCTTCACCACCCTTCACATATTCTTCCAAAGCAATTTTTTTGTTCTTCAACTGGTGTACTTGAACATTCCATGTCCACTTATACCTGTAAATAGAGTCTGCAAACATTGCTGCATGGGTGAAGGGCATGATTCATTGTCCTCATTTTTCTGGTCTTCCCATCCAGGGCTTTTAATTCTGCTTCTGTCCACAATTCCAGCTTTGTATCTAATGACTGGAATTGCTCAGGTGTTAATTGCCTTGGAGGTCTTCTAGTCCAACCCCCTGCTCAAGCAGGAGACCCTATACCATTTCAGACAAATGGCTAACCGGTCTCTTCTAAAAAGCCTCCAGTGATGGAACATCCAGAACTTCTGGAGGCAACCTGTTCCACTGGTTAATTGTTCTCTCTGTTAGGAAATTTCTGCTTTAGTCCTAGATTGGATCTCTCTTTTGTTAAGTTTCCATCCGTTACTTTTTGCCTTGCCCTCAGGTGCTTTGGAGATAGGTGGGCCCCGTAACACCCCCTGAAATATTGAGAGACTGCTATCATGTCATCCCTAGTCCTTCTCTTCATTAGATTAGACATTCCCAGTTCCTGGAACTACTCATCGTATGGTTTAGCTTCCAGTCACATAATCGTCTTTGTTGCTCATCTGTGTACTTTTTCTAAAGTCTCAACATCTTTTTTGTACTGTGGTGACTAAAACTGAACCAAGTGTGGTCTTATCAATGCAGTATAAAAGCAGTATTAACACTTCACATGTTTTTGATATTATTTCTCTGTTGATGCAGCCAAGACTACATTGGCCTTTTTGGCAGCTGCAGCACACTGCTGGCTCATATTTAAGTGGTTATCCAATAGGAATTCTAGATCCTTCTCACAATTATTATTATTGAGCCAGGTACCAGCTATTCTGTCAAGATCTTTCTGGATCTCACCTATATTCTAAAGTGTTGGCTATTCCCCCAAGCTTGGTGTCATCTGCAAATTTGATGAATTCCCCATCTATCCCTTCATCTAAATCTTTTTATGACAATATTAAAAAGTATTGAGCCTGGGACAGGACCTTGTGGTACCCCACAGCATGCCCCCCTCCATTTCGGTAGAGTTCCATTAAGGACTGCACATTCAGTGTGATTGGTTAGTTGGTTGGTTGCAAATCTTGCAAAATTTTAGCCTGCTTATTTTAAACTATTTTTTCAACTATGTTACCACTAATTTTTCATTATCTGTACATGATAATTTTCATAGATATTCCAGTGAATCATTTTGGTGACTGTATTACTTTGTTGTTTATAATCAGTCTGTGTAGTCTTCTTGCATGAGCTGGGTATGTAATCTACTTTTTCTTCTATTTCTTCTCTTTCCATTTCTTATACTTATCTTTTTGTCAGGTTATCAAGAGTTCTTTATGCAACCATGCTAGTTTTTTTCTTGAATTTCTTATTTTTCTTTTTCAGCGGTATTTGGTGGACTGGGCTTTTATAGTCACATTTTTTGGACTTTCCAAAACTTCTTGAGTTGTTTTCCTGTTAAGATTTTCATCCATGGAATCTTTCCCACTCCCAGATTCCTTGTTTGATTGATTATCTTGGGGTTTATGCTTGGGATTAGATCCTAAAGATTGGTCACCCTCCCCCTGCAGTGTTAGTTTAAAGCCCTTCAGATAAGCTAAGCCAGTTGTTTTTCCGAATACATTCTTCCCGGTTCTTGTGAGACGCAACTCATCTCTTGCCAGAAGCCCTTCAGGTTGGTAGTACAGACTGTGGTTTAGAAATTTGACGTTCTGTCGATGGCACAATCCCTTAAGCTAGTGGTTTATTTCTGTTCCCTTGTTGGATGTTGACCTTTTGTGGGAAGTATGGATGAAATACTACCTGTGCTCCTAACTCCTTCACTTTCTTGCCGAGCTGCTCATATTCTCGATATTGTTTTCAGGTTTGTTGTAGTTTCATTTGTCCCCACATGAATGAGAAGAAAGGGATAATCATCTTTTTGCTTGATTATTTTAGTCAGGCTCTCAGCCACATCTTTGTTTTTCACTCCAGGGAGGCAACATAACTCCCTAATTTGATTGTCTGGTCTACAGACTGCTTGCTGATCCTGTTCCCCTTTGTTGAACATTGGAATAGGTGTCACAGTTTTTATTTCCCAACGTGAAATTTTTGGTGCACCTTCTTACCCTGAATATTCTTTTATGATCATTTGGCATGAGCATATTTATGTAAATGATCACTGCCATCTCTCCTGAGCAAAACGAACACATGCAGAGAAGTTTTCAGTTGTTCTCCTCCCCTGCCCTCTATCCCCCTTCACATTTGGGAAGGGTTTTTAAAAACTTGAATTAATAAGGGAACTACTGAAGAAGTGATCTGATCTCTTTCTAGCAACTGTAGCACCTTATTTTACCTTTTAATTTTTTTTTTTTACTGATTTAGCTTTCAAATGGAATTCCTATAGAAAGCTGGTTCATGGATAAAAATGACAATGAACTTCTAAAGTTGATTCCTTTTCTGGAAAAACTTGTAGAACTGGTAAGTATTCTTTAAATGTATTTTTTCTTCTTTAACCTTCTTGATTAAACTAGCACGATTCAGGATACCAGTTTTTGACTTGGGAAGCACCTTCAGAAGTCTTTGCACTACCTTCCTTTAGGGAGTGCTCGCTCTCTCCCTCTGTCCAAAAATACGTTTGAATAAAACTTTTCTAGCCTCTTAAAGGTGAGTCCTCTGTCAAAGGTCAAGCAAGATGAGGTTTTGTAGAGCTTTTAGAGTACAGATAGTCCTCAGCTTTCAACAGTTCAGTTAGTGACTGAAGTTATAACGGCACTGAAAAAAAGTGACTTATGGCCGTTTTTCACACTTACGACCCTTGCAGCATCCACAGGGTCACGTGATCAAAATTGAGGTGCTTGGCGACTGACTCATATTTATGACGGTTGCAGTGAACCTTCTGACAAAGAAAGTCAGTGGGAAGCCAGATTCGCTTAACAACCATGTTACTAACTTAAAAATTGCAGGGTTAATCCTGTGGCAAGAAAAACTGTAAAATGGGGCAAAATTCACTTAGCAACTGACTTACTTAGCAACAGAAATGTTGGGCTCAACTGTGGTTGCAAGTTGCGGACTATCTGTAATGGCTCATCTCCTGTCCATACTCAACATACGAGTGAATTCTGTTTTTTTTAGAATGCACATTTTAATCAGAATTATAAGCATGTCGACTAGAGCTGAAGGTTTCATAATGCAACCTCACAGAAGTGTCTCCACAGAAAAACATTTGGGGCATGGAAGATGTCTGCAAGTGCTTGTTAGCCATTACCCGGAGTGAGATTACAGAGACCAATGAAGCCACATTTCTTGAGAAGCCCTGGTTTGAATTTGGGAACAGTTAAAAGTGGTGCACATTGCTAATTGCCAGAACTAACTTTACTAAATAGAAGTTCTTGCAAACATTTCAGTAACCATAAGCTAGCATAAAAGGTTGACTACAGATCTGAAATTGTTACGGGAGGGACATAACGGGAATCATGATCTGGAAGAAAATGCAAGATTTTTCAGCCCCCTGGGTCTTGTTTTCTTTGAACGTGGCGATCAGTGGAAAATAAAGGCCGCAGGATTTCAAAACCTGTGGAGAGGCGTTCAGAGGGGATTTCAGCCTTCCACAGGCTCTGACCCGATCTTGGCTCCCTTTCTTCTTTCCCTGCAAGAAAAAGCAGTAGTTTCTGACTCGTGCTCCTAATTCCAAGGGTTCTTATCACAAATTAACTTTACTGTAATACATGAAAGATGGTGAAGTTTTGTTTTGCTCTCCCTGTCTCTAGAATGAAGATGTTCGACCTCACATCCGAGACAGATTTCGCTTGCATGACTTACTACCCCCTGATTAAACTCAGTCTTTGGTCAAAGAGATGAAGGGAAAGAAAATGCAGGATCCTTTTTCTTTTTGGACTAGAACAAAAACATTGCCATTACTGTTGAAATTTTTGCATTTTTGTACCCTTTCTCGCTTTTCTTATCTCTGGTGCCCAACAGTAATAAAAGGGTTACAGAAGAACTTTCTATATCGCCAAATGGAAAGACGTGCAGTATAGTAGGTAGGCTAGAACAGAAGAGTCTTTAGATCTAGTGCAACTTCAATAATTTTTAATGTACAGAACACCTGCCGTTTTTAAAGAATTCTGTTTCTGCCACCAGCAGTTTATCCTATAAAAATACAGGATTTATAAAATCACAGAGATTGAAAATGGACTCTTGTTTTCTCTCTGTTTGGTGCTCTCCAAGTGGGTTTGTAGCCACTTTGTGTTACTTTTAAAATTCTCATTTCAACAGGAATGGCCAGTAATTTTTTTCCTGTTAAGGTTTATAACCTTTTTACATTTTTGATCTGTATTCAATTTTAGAATTTCATTATGCATTCCTTTTAGTTGAGGTGACTTCATATTTTTCTGGGAATAGCCAAGTTTTATTCATTTTTATTATTCGATTGAATGGCCATTTTCCTGCTTTGTCTGCCTGCATACTGTATATTTGTTTTTAAAAATCATCTAGTTTTATTCTATGTACGAATATATATACAAACACATACATACACACACACACACACACATTCTACTGTAGTGGAAATCTTTTTTTAAAAAAAATCAAGAGACTGGCTAGATAAGAAATATAAGAATTACTAATATGCAGAATATTTAAACCATCGTGATGGCATGTACTGTGGACAGATGATTTCTTGTGGTGTGCCCAGCCCAGAGCGCGCGAGAGCGATCGTTGCCTCAGTCTCCTGTCCATAGGAGTCCTTGAGAATTTGCTTGGTGTGATGCAGCTCAGTTCCTGCCGCACCAGGATCTCCACAAAGGAGAACAGGAAGAGCAGCCAAGCCTTGCCTCGGTTGGCCCTCTACTCTGCAGGTAGCGCCAGCCCCTTTGAAACGCCCGCGTGCGCCACCGTCACCCTGCCTGCTCGTGTGCTCCTGGACGCTCCTTCGCTGCCAGCGGAGCTGATATGCTATCATAGTGGTTTTCTATATTATATGGAAATAGGTTTCAAGCCTTGGTTCTCTAATGTAGGTTACACAAGAGGCTGATATTTTTTTAATGGAGCACTCTCCTTTTTTGGAGGCTTTTTATGGAAGGGAAAAATTTGTAGAAGTTAGTAAGCTTTGCCTCTAAACCGCATAGACACGCCACAGGCTTGGACTGTTTCTATGTAAAGGATGTTGCAGAATGGCACTTTTTCTAAAGAGAAGTTTGATATTTTGTATGCTTGTTAAAGAAAGAACAGTATTGGAAATTAAAGGTGGACAACTGATAATTGAGAAGTATGTCAATTAATTTTTTATGTATATTACCTGTTTACTTGTACAATTTTATTGTACAAATTACACACAGCTTCATTTTTGAATGAGTCCTTAAAATAAGGAAAATCTTTTTAGGAAAACATTTAATTTTTGTATTTTTTGATTTTAAAAGGCATGAATTATATCAACTTTTTCCAATGTATTAATGAAGATTTTAACTTTTCATCAGGTTGAGTGTTTTCTTACTATATTATCTGTTATATACGTAGCTAGCACACGTGTCACTGAACTGTTAAAAAGTTAGCATGTAGAGCAAGCCTGCTTTATGGGAAATCATTATTCATTTAGCACAGAATTATGGTGAATTTTCTGTGAAAAGAGAAAAAAAGGCATTTGCTATCCAGAATGCTGACTTTTTTTTGTATTTAAAGAAAGGTATTTTGCTTGCGGGAAAATGCTACAGATTCATTTTAATGAGAATCTTTGAATTGTATTTATCTTTAGGGCATCTGGGCATCTTTACGCTGTTTTGTCTTATATGTCTTTATTGAAATAAAATGTACATAATGTTACTATAATATATATATATATATATAAATATATACGTACACACACACACATTATATATAATGTAAGTAAGCGTGTGTATGTGTGTTTTCCCAGAGGTTATCCCTGTAACCACTTTTTTCCCGTTTTGTTAGTAACAACAGCTTTATTGATCCTTTTGATTTTGAAAATGTTAAATGCTCTCAAATCTCTGACGGTGGATTGTCATCATTATGAGCAACGCGGGAGTGTCCTTGACTCAGATTATTTTTGATTTAAGAGAAGGGTAACTCTAATAATAATTAGTCCACGCTGCTCCTCTGTGGCTTCTAGCGATGATGGCTCCCAACTCTGCCAGCGGTCTCCAGACGGCAGCCTGGCTCCCCGGAGAGGCCAAAGGGCTCCGGCCGGGTTCGTTGATCTTCCCCAGCTTCAAAACGGGACTGCGGAGAGAAGAAAACCCCGGCGAGGGACCGCGGGCGCCGGCCGGGTGGAGCCGCGGGGATGAGAGCGCGAGGGGCGATTTTCTTACCTGCATTGAGAGATTGGATTTTCTGCAAATCCACTAACGAGCGAATTGAACGGCAGTCCTCGCCTTGAACAATGCAACGGACATTTCTCGGTTATTTCAAGGGAATTGTACAGCATCTTTTTAGAGTTAACTTTTTAAAGCAAACGTGCGTTTTCATGAACAAAATGAATAAACCCGCTGCTTTTTGTTAAGGTGGAATACTAGCGACCCTGATCCCCGAAGAGGGGGGGAAAAAAAGGAATGTGAGGTTTTAGTCTCAAGTGATTGGTCGTATGGGTAACTGAATCCTATTGAGGACAACCAAATCAACCGCTGCAGGCTGCTCTGTAAATACTTATTAAACTATCATTTTGTAATTTGGTGCAAGTCTGGTTTTTAACTTTCAGTAGAAACGTAAACCTGCTTGATAAACGCCGGCTCCGTCTCGTGTTAGAACGCCGGCCAAGCGTGACTGGGCCCGCAGGGAACTGCGCATGAGCCCTGGGCATCGGCACAAGCCTGCTTATGCTGAGACGGAGGCATAATGCTCACATCAGGCTTTGACGGAATTGGGGGGGGTGGACACACCGAAGGAGAACCACTTGACGGCTCTTGCGGGCAAAACGTTCGGAATGACTCGGGATCCCTCTCAGGAAGAGGCCGAGGCCAGCCGCCCCCCTCGCCCGGTTCGTCTGGTGGGCGGAGGCCCTCTCTCTCGGCCCCGCCTCCTTCCGGGAGCGCCCGCGGCCCGCCCTCCCGCGAGGGGCAAGCGGGACGGGTTCCGGCAGCTCTCGCCCCGCCTCTTCCGGGGGACGCCGGCGGAAGCAGGAAGTGCGTGAGGGGGGCGTGGCGGAAATCCCGTCGTGCCTCGCGGGATCCCCTCCTGCCTGCTGGCCTGGGCGAGCCGCGAGCGAGAGAGCGGCGGGCAAGATGGCGGCCGAGGCGGACTCCTGGGGTAGGTCCTGCGCCACCGCCGCCCTCTCCGGCCAGGCAGGCCCGGGCCCTCCGCTCACCCTTTCTCTGTCCCCGCAGACGCGGACACCTTCGAGGCGCCGGACCCGCTGGCCGGGCGCCTCGGGCCCACTCCCGACGTGGTGACCAGAGACCGCTGGGCCGGCGAGGACGAGGACGACGACGTCAAGGTGGCCGGGCGGGGGGCGGGTCGGCGAGGCGGCGGCGGGGGGCCCGGGGCCGTTCCCCGGTGCGTTGGGCGGGCAGGCGGGCGGAGGCCTCCCGGCGGCTGACCGGCGCTTCTGCTCTGCCCCGGCCAGGACAACTGGGACGACGAGGAGGAGGAGCAGCAGCAGCAGCAGCAGCAGGACGACGACGATGATGACGAGAAGGAGGCCGAGGCCAAGCCAGGTGAGCGGCCGGGCGGCGGGTCCGCGGGAGCGCCGCCCCGCCAGCCGCCGCTAACCTTGTGCCTCTCCGCAGAATCCAAAGTTTCCGACAAGAAGAAAGTAGCGGAGAAAATAAAGGAGCGGGAGAAGCTGCAGCGGAAGAAGCAGGAGGAGGCCAAGAAAAGGGTAAAGGGAAGGGACGGAGCGGGCCTCGCCGGCAGCCTCGCCCCGCCGCCTTTCTCCGGCGCCTGGGCGGGCGCAGCGCGTTGCAATTCTGCTTTGTCTCCCTTTTGAAGTTAGAGGAGTCGGAAGACTCGAAAGAAGGGACGCCGGAAGAGCAGATGGCAGACAAGCTCCGGTTGCAGAAATTGCAAGAAGAGGCCGACCTGGAGTTAGCAAAAGAAACCTTCGGTGAGTGTGGAGGCTGCACCCGTCTCGCTATTGAAAGTGCCAGAGGCTGCTGTCCGCAGCGCCCCGACCAGAGGCTCTCGTCCTGGGTCAGTTTGAAGAGTGTCATGGGGCCCCCAGACCCGCCCATTTGAGAATGTCAGCCGACTATTTTGTGTGCTTGAGCAGCCCTTTCTATACATGGCTCCTTTCTTACAGGTGTAAATAACATATGTGGAATAGATACTATGAATCCATCCTCAAAAGATGATTTTACGGAATTTGAGAAATTATTAAAAGAAAAAATAACACAGTATGAGAAATCCCTATATTATGCTGGATTTTTGGAAACATTAGTTCGAGATATATGCATTTCATGTAAGTACATTTAGTGAAATACTATTGTTTGCGCCCTGCTTAGCTTGAAAATAACACATTGGAACAATTCTCCAGTGAAATAGATTGGGCTAATGGGATTGAATTTATTTATTAACTCAATCTAGAAAAGGTTTCGTAATGTCTTCTGCGTTCTATTTTAATGCTACTGCTAAGATAGAACATTTCTTCCGCAACCAGATCGCTTATCTTACAAGAAAGGCACCTGGGTGATTCCCAACATGTTCTGCATTTTTCAGAAATATCTAAATATACATTACCTCCTTAATTCAGGATCATTTGAAGAGAAAAATCTCTGTTCAACTTTCCTAAATAGTTCATCATATTTAATATTTTTGTCCATTTGGCTTGCTTACAATTTCAAAGCTTTAACCGGTTACTGTATTCTATAAAGATGTAGCCAGACCACTTAAAGTTCAAATAATAATTTCTAATAACTTGTGTTAAAAATTTATGTAGTATAAAATTCACTGAAGAGAAGAAAGCCTTATCCAATTTAATATACGTTTTAAGGACTTTTTTTAAAATGGTGTATTATAAAGTTTAGGATTTAACCTACATCTGATAAGCCAGAATGGCCTTATTAAATATTGTGTTTTTCATTGGGAACCAGGGGTGTTGGTAGCCCTCAATTTTTTAACGTCTTAGCCAGTGTTGACTTTATTACAACAGAATTGAACCAATTAACTATTGGCATCCCATATGGACATTCACACAAATTGCTCATTTCTCCTTGATGCTTTATAGGCTACAGTAATCTCAGGTTGACAGCAGATGTTGTAGACAGCTTTACTTCTCAAATATTTCCAGCAAGTCTTTTGGATAATTTAAAATGTCAGGCAAAGCAGCGGGGAAAGAAGGCATACTTCTACTCAGTTAAATGAATATTAATTTTGGCTCCTAATATTTTGCAATGTGTGATCTCTTAGTTTGAGAATTTGGCCAGGAAGGCTTTTTGTCTTCCTGTTCTGGTTTTGGGAAAGGAGCAGAGCCCAAGGAGCAGCTCTATCCAGAGGCCTGAAGGAGTCAGGCCGGGCACTGGGGAAGAGCTGAGGCATCATTGGGGATTTCCGGGGCGGGGTGTGTGTGTGTGTCTGGCCTCAGGAGCCTGTGGAGTTACCAGTGGAGATTGCCTGATGGAAGTGGAGGGAGGGGCTTTTGAGTAAAGGCTCATTTCAGACACTTATAGGCTGCTATGACAGTTTGAACAAGTTGGTGGACAGTAGAGGGGCCAATTTTGGCATGTCAAATAAAACATTCAGGAAAAAAATGAACATTTTTAAATGATTGCTCAACTTTTTCTATGAGCAACATTGCTGACCTTAGTTTTCCGTGAAGGAAGGTAGACTGCTCATAGTAGAGCTGGGCGCTGGTTGGACTTTCTCGGTTCTACGCTTGAGGTCATCACCCAGATATGACCTTCCCTACAACTGTGTGGTGTCTTTTGCCTACCCATAAATTGCCAGCTTATTTGCATTCTCCTTAAACGTATTTTCCCAGGTGTTCCAGAGATTTTCTTGTGACGTAAGATTCCTTTGCCACACTTCTTTTGGGGGCAGAAAAAGCAAGCTGTAAATAATCCCTCTCCTCATTCCTTCTTTAGTGGAAGTCGATGACTTGAAAAAGATCACCAATTCCTTGACGGTGCTATGCAGCGAGAAGCAGAAGCAGGAGAAGGTGGGTCGGGGGTAGGGCCTCTTCCAAGCTTTGGCAGCCATTGTGATATTCTGCTTGACCTGGGGGAGGGATCGGGGGCTCGTGTGGGAAAGCACCTGGCACTTAATGTAGCTTCCTTCTACTGGCTCCATGAAAACATCCCCTGCTCCTTCTAGACTTTCTACAACTGAAGAAACACCTTTTGTCTTGTTTTACCCAGCAGCCTATAAAGGTTGGTCAGGGTCCTGATGAAAGTAAACACTCCATCGGGTACAGAATGCCGCATGTCAGAATAAATGCAAAGGGTTTTTTCTTGACTTGGTATCTTCCACACATTCTGGATTTCAGCTTTCATCAACCCCGAGTTAGTTGTCTCTTGGGGGGAGGGGGGGGACTAGCTCAGTGGTTTGTAAGGGACCCGATGCTTGCTTTCCCTTTTCTAGCCCAGGGTTGGCGAGGTCCAGCTGCGTTCTTCAATCTGAGCTGTTCCTTTTTCTTTCCAGCAAAGTAAAGCCAAAAAGAAGAAAAAGGGAGTGGTGCCTGGTGGTGGTCTAAAAGCAACGATGAAAGATGACCTGGAAGACTATGGCGGCTACGTACAAGACTTCGAAGACTTCATGTGACCCGTTCTCTCCGTCTGTCGGTTTGCCCAAACTCCCCTAACTGTAGCACAACTCCTTTCCTTTCAATTCTGCCAAATGCAACCATCAGAAAGTGCAGTATCTGTGTGCTGTTGGTTATCCTGTCACAACCTGACACATTGGAATACCTGTCTTGATGCCGAGGGAATAAAATTATGAAGCTCAATTTTTTTATTCAATGATAGGAAATAACGGAACCTTGAAAAGATGTGTCTTCACGGCAGCGAAGCAGCACTAAGTGGGACATTCATTTTGACCTGACCGAATTCGTATTATTACCAGCAGAGTTAGTAATAACGATCTTAACTGTACTTTTTTACAAGAAACTACCCAGAAAACAAAGGCAGTTTGCAGCAAATGCATGGGTTTGCAGTAGTATTAAAACGGCTTTTCTATTAGAATTTGGTTTTTCAGTGGCTTGAGGGACGTAACTATAAATTTCCCTGACTTCCAAGCTTGAAAGGGGCAAACGGGCTGTTTTTCTTGCCCCGGGAGGGGGAAGGACCTTCTCTGAGCAGTTCAGCTGACACTTTGCTGATTCTTTGGGACAGTTTCTTGTCACCCGGTTTGGTGGCTCTCACAAGACTGCGGTTTTTTCATGTATAGGAATCCTGCTTAGCAAACTGCAACAGTTACAATAGTTGGGCAAATTGTTATGTTCAGAATTATGACAGCTGCAAATGTTTTATAAAAGCAACTAATTTAATAAAATCACTATTGTGAGGACTGAGATTTTTGGTCAGCTTGTGCTTTTCCCATGGCCAGTAACAACTGCTGACAAGGGAAGGCGGCTCTGCTCAACCCACTCAAGTGACTGTGTGGATTGCCCGGTTCTGGCCACACCTCCCCCTCTTCAGTCTGAGGCTGCCCTCCATTAATAGCCAGTGACTGGAAAGATTCCTCCCAAAAAACCCAGGTAATTTCTCAAGACATTAGCAAATGCAATAATGGCGGCTCTTTCTAAACACTCCAGTGGCTAAATTGTATTCTCTTTTAAGGACAGGACAGTAATCGGTCAGCAGCCACAACCATGGCATGGCTTCCAAACTCAAATCCCAATGTTCGCGGGGCAGGATGTCTAACCAGCCTGGGTTACTAGACCTGCGCTTAGCCTCCCCTCCCAGTATCTGAAGTGTCCAGCTTTCCCCACACTCCAAATTAACACAACACCAGCATTTTCTGGTTCTTTGAGCCATTCATATATACCTGACGCATCCTTGCACACAGGTACCCGCACAAGGTGGAGCTACCCACCTTTGCAAGTTCCTGGAAAATGACACAGAGCCATAATGGTTCAAATCCCAGGCTCTGCAGTCGCTGAAATCCAAAATATGGCCAAATTCGCAAAGTCCAAAAATAGATATGACAAAGCTACTTGTCTTCTGTTATAGAAGAAAAAATAGTTCTGAAATACTCCCAAATCGAATTCAGATATATTTTGCTCTCTGGCCACGAGATAATTCAAAACTACCCTATTTCTAAGCTTCAGCCAAGGAAGTTGGTCCTCAATGTGAAGTTCTTTTAATCCAATGGCAGCTGCGTTCCAGTCTGATTTCAGAAGTCAATATATTTGGCACCAAGTCCCAGATTAATAATCCTCTATTTTGTGCAGTTCACGCCACTTGAAAACCAGCATCTTGAGAAATCTTTTTCCTCTGTGCGTCTGACCTTCCCTAAGGTCTTTTTTTCCTGGCTTATCTAGTTTGTTTGCAGTTCTACTTTGCCCAGCCAGGATGAGCTAATTGGCCAGCAAATCGTTCAGACAGCAGCCTGTTTGGGCGTCATTCAAGAGCATGTTCACCACATCGTAGAACTGGTTGTCGTAGGCGAGTTTGTAATAGACATAAATGTCCTCACAGTAAGTCAAGAGCTTCTTCAGATTTCTTACAGCAGACTCGTTCGCTGCGTGCTGCTTGAACCTGGAAGAGAAGGCCCGAAAGGTAACGGAGCCTGCCCTCCTTCCCCCCCATCCCCAGCTCAAAAAGCTTCTGCCCCATCGCTTCCTCTTGGCTCCCGAGGAGGGAAACGCAGAAGCCTTCGCAGCTGCACGGAAGAGGCCAAGCTGGGTGGCAGAGAAGACTCACTTGTGGGCAATCTCTTCGAAGGTGCCAGTCCGGAGCAGCCCGTGTTGCTTGTGCTCCTCCAGGTAGTTGAAGTCGCCCTTCAGGATCACCTGCTGATAGAGCACCTCTGACCAGTCTGGCGTGAAGTCGTAGGCCTCGGCCACCACGGCTGCCTGGAGAAAGAGGGAGGCATCCAGAGGGAATCCCGGGGGTCCCTTGGAGCCACAGCCTTCCAGCCCCCAGGCCGCTTTCCCACGGCCAGGGAGGAGCAGTTAGTGGGGGTGCCCAATGTCCACTAAGCCAGGAAGCCTGTTAAAGCATCGGACCTTATCCTGGAACTCAAAACTGCAGCAACTGCAGTAAGGGAGCGAAGACGCAAAACTCAAGAGCTTCTTGTACAGAGAGTCCTCAAGTTATGACAGGTCACTTAGCAATGGTTCAAAGTTATGACATAACATAAAAAGTACTTACGACCCCATCCCAAAGTTAGTGTGTTACAGCACCTCTGTGGTCATTCACCGGGCCGGCCGCAGACGCAATGCACGCACACCGCTTATTCTCCCATCACTACTTGCCCCACCGGCTCCCACAGGCAATGGGCCGCCTCTGCTAGCCCACCGCGTCACCCATTGCTCACTTACCTTTCAGGGATTGCCAGAGCTCAGGACATCAGGGTGGGAAAGGAAGGCAGGCCGCTCCATCGCTGGTCCTCGTGGCAGAAAAGCGGCACAGCCCTGGTTTCGGCAAAACTCTTCCCTCGCCACACACTCCCTCTTCTGTCCTGCAAGCGCAGGTA
>JANHFL010003710.1:55525-72553 GCA_032468155.1 Oxyrhabdium leporinum | reverse complement strand
GTCTGTAAAGATTCTCAGTTATCCTGGTCTTGCTTGTCCCAAAGGTGCTTTTTCAGGAGACAACTTGTTTTTTC
This sequence comes from Oxyrhabdium leporinum, assembly GCA_032468155.1. Lineage (NCBI taxonomy): Eukaryota > Metazoa > Chordata > Lepidosauria > Squamata > Cyclocoridae > Oxyrhabdium > Oxyrhabdium leporinum. Next base: position 72,479 of record JANHFL010003710.1, on the reverse strand, counting down.
TTTGAAGAGGTTTTGCTTCTTATCCAAGGAGCTTCTTCAGCTCTGAAGAAGCTGCTTGGATGAGAAGCAAAACGTCTTCAAAGAAAAACCAGAAAGTCCAGTTGCCTCTTGAAAAAGCACCTTTGATACAATGGGGTGCATTCCCCTTTACTGCCTTCTAGATGTTGACTAAGCCAGCATTACCACCGAGAGGGAAATATAGGGCTTATTATCTTCCAAACTTGGACAATGTCAGGTTGCCAAAGCCTGATTTGTTTGCCTAGGGAAAATGTGTTTTCTCCCACTCCCTTCTTTCCCCTTATTGTATTGTTAACAGAATAAGAGTTGGAAGGGACCTTCGAGGTCTTCTAGTCCAACCCGCTGCTCACGCAAGAAACCCTATACCACTTCAGACAAGTGACTCTCCAATCTCTTAAAAACCTCCAGTGTTTATCATATTGCTTTTTTGAATTCCTCAAATTTCCCCCCCAAAATTATACTTGCGTTTGCTTTAATTTTATTAATGTAAAATTCAGTGAAAATGTAAAATGTTATCAGTCCTGGGTTATTAGCAACACGGCCTTCGGATTTATTAATATTTTTTGAAATCGAATCGTGACAAATATGGAAGTTATAAGATTTTTTTCTGGCTTTTGGGGCACGAAGAGATCTAGAAGCGCAGCCTGAAAGCAAAAACCTTTCTCGATATTTGCATATATTTTTTCTTTTCATTCCAAAGCTCCCAGTCGAGAGATATTAGAGATATCCTAATTGTCCCCATTTATCTACAGGTTTTATTCTCGATATATTTTACAGCAAACACAGTATGGACTTATTCAATATCTTCCGGTCGGACAGGATGTGGTAACGGTATAATTGATTTCTTGTCTTTGTCTCTTGATAGAGCTTTCCTCATGTCTATAAAAACAAACAAACACGGAACGAAATATAGATTAGGAACCTACAATTCAAAGCCCAGGGCAGCTGCAACATCTCTCAACCCTCTGGAATGAGATTCTCCCCAAGAATCCAGTGTTTCCATCCTGAGGATGTTCATGGAGCTCTTAAGGGCATGACTATCAATAGTCCTTGGCTTACGACCACACGAGCTCAAAAATTTTGTTGGCGAGTGAGACACTTGTTAAGGGTGCTTTTGTCCCGTTTTACGACTTTTCTTGCCACTGTTAAGTGAACCGCAGCAGTTAAGTTAGTAACAAGGTTGTTCAGTGAATCTGGTTTCCCCATTGACTTCGCTCGTCGGAAGGCCGCAAAAGGGAATCAGGTCACCCCGGGACACTGCAGCCGTCATAAATACGAGTCAACGAGTACATGCCAGTTTTCTAATTTTGATCACGTGACCGCGGGGACGCTACAATGGTTGTTGTGTAAAAAGCAGTCATAAGCCACTTTTCTCCAGTGGTGTTGTGACTTTAAACAGTCACTAAGGGAATGGTTGTAAGCTGGGGACAGAGGAGGGCTGCAGCCGGTTTGCACCCGTTCTCGCGAACCGGCAGTTAAGATTCTGCGCAATTCGGCGAACCGGAAAATCCCACCACTGGCTGGCCCCGCCCCTGCTCGTTTTTCAGCCTGCTTTTGGGTCATTTTTGGGGGCTGTTTTGGGGGGGGGGGAAGCGGCCTGAAAATGGCCCGAAGGACAGCCCAAAAACAGCTTGAAAACTGCCAAAAAAACCTGCCGAAAAACGGGCGTGGTGGCGCCAGCCAGTGGTGGGATTAGCCCCGACCGGCTGAATCCTGCCTCTGCCTTTGAAGCGAATGGCTAGGAGGCGGGACTGGGTGTGGCAAGTGATGCCACCCACCCAGTCACATGACCGCCCAGTCACATGACCGCCCAGCCAGCCGGTCGTCTTACTACTTGTGGATTCCGTGAAGAGTTATGGGAGCGGTGCTGAAAACCCAACATCTGGAGTAAAATTGGAAACGGCATGCTCTTATTGCCCATGTTCCACCAATTATGGTCTGAGAAGCTGGGGGTTTTTTTTCTGCCTCTCTTCTGCTCCTTGAATGCCATTTGACTGTCCTTTGGGAAATCTGGATTACAGATAAATGTGTACATATGGATTTCCCCTGGGCTAATTTACGTGTTTATAATTTAATAATACTGTAATACAATGCACAAATATATATATATATATGTAAGGCTATTTATCAAAATATAAAATGTAAGAAATGTATCGTTTATTACAGATTAACAGAGTGGGAAGGGACCTTGGAGGTCATCTAGTCCAACCCCCCTTCCTCCTCTCTGGGGCAGCCCCTCAAATATTGGAGGACTGCTCTCCTGTCTCCCCTGGTCCTCTTCATTATTATATTATAGTTTATTCTTATACTGTTACATAATAAGTTCATTTTACTGTTAACCATTTTGTTATAATAGAATTTATAGATGACAGGCTAACAGTTTGTAAGTAGATTTAGTAGTTTAACAGTTTGAAATTTGGGGGGCTTGTTTCACAAAGGGCAGGAAACTAAAATTGTTATATTAATCAGCGTTCAACTAGGGAGGAGGTTACGTGTATATGTGTTGATTTTAGTTAGGGTTTTTTTAAGATACTTCTTTTTGTGAATGTCTTTTTTGTTCTATTTTTTTCTTTTTTTGGGATGTTCTGTATTTTAATCTTTTTTGAATAAATTTAAAAAATTGGAAAAAGAGAAATGTATAATAGTTTGGCAGGATGTGTTTCTGTATTTTGCATATAAGAATTTAAAACAAATAGAGATGAAGACATTTTTTTAAAGTGGGGATTCATGTCAATCTTCTGCAGGAGATGAAGAGGCTAAGCTGGATGGCGGGGTTAAATGTGTCATCAGTTTGGAATCTTTGGGCTCTCACAAGAGACCTACACCCAGCCCCAGCCTTGAATTCCACTGATCCTTATCTAGTGCCAATTTAGCTTTGACGGTTAGTCGACCAGATTCTTGTGTATAAGTAGCAATAATAAACTCTTCAGTGCATTGAACTCAGTGAGTCTTCCTGGTTCTTTGCACCTGAAATCATGTTTATCCCGAATACCTTTTACTACTAAAAATTTGCACACTTACCGTAAGCATCTTCGTCGGGTTCCCCGCTGCTGGCCGAGTAGTATTCTAACACTGTTCTATACACGCTATAGCCCAGTTGCTTGTACATGTTCACTGCAACCTGATTGGATACTCTCACGAAGAGATCCACAAAAAATCCACCCTTTCTTCAGCAAGAAAAAAGACGGGAGGGGTAAGACAGCGACATTCAGATTATACGGCGCTATTATGAGAAATTACAGCGCTAAGTAAATCACAAGATGTATCTGTTTGTGCGCGAATAAGAATTGAAGTGTTAGGTGATTTCCCGACTAGAAAATGATGGGATTAATGTTCTCATTTTTATTTTATTTTCTTCTTTTATCAGGATGGAATCGGGATGACAGAATGGAGCCCAGCATTTACTGGCTGGCTGCCCTTCCTGAAGCCTACACGGAGTTCGCAGCAGATATTTTTCTTTGCACCCAGAGAGAAAAAAATCTGTCGCTGCCTAGAATTGAACTCTCAACCTTTCGAGTGGGAGGAGTGTGTCTTCACCTTTAGACCACTGCGCCACTCACAATTAACGTTTTAATCAATGTTTTCTTATATTCTGGCTTAATTATCTTACAAATCTAAACTGAAATACAAAGATAAATTAATAGCACTCAAATTACAATGAGGTAACTTATATCTATACATTTCACATGAATGTTTCTTTTATTACAATGAGCTCTTATCATGAATTTTTCTTTTTTCTTTTTTTTAAACAGAAAGAAGATGTACAATATTATCAAACATGGAATCTATTTTACCAATGGTTAGAAAAAAGGGGTGGAGATTAAGAACGTAAATTTGTATGTTTATTAAGCACTTAGAAATGTATTTAATAGAAAATCATTTTTTTTAAAAAATGAACTGTCATTTTTCATATTGCTATAAAAGCCACCCATAAATGCAAAGATTCACTAGCTCTTATACATTTAAAAGCACTTTGGCCCCCTGTATTATTTAAACTTGCTTTCTGCAATCATGTAATTTTTAAATGAATTGAAAATGATGCTCCTCTCTCTCTCTCTCTCTCTCTCTCTCTCTCTCTCTCTCTCTCTCTCTCTCTCTCTCTCTCCTTATGCCATCATCTACTTTTCAGAATGCCATAAAACTCACAAGCTATAGCATAAACCTATCCTTCAGATTTTGTCATCTCTCCTGTCTGATTCCTAAGAAACCAGACTGCTTCCCTAAATTGAATATTAGTAATTAGGATTTTTACCTTAACCAATACCTCCCTGAGACCTCGCCCCCAATATATTTGCTCACAAAATCAGCCTCACCTTTCCGAGATTTCCTCCAGCAGCTCCATCAGTTTGGCGGCCAGCCCCAGCCGGCGGAACTCGGGGGCCACCGAGAGTGCGGTGACGTGGCCATGCCACTCTTCCCTGGCCACGGATCCTTCAGCTTTGCCCATGACTGCAAGGAAAATCAGCGGGTGATCAGCCAACACTGATGTTAGTCTGGGCATTTGTTTAGCACTTTCTTATTCCAGCAGAAGGAAAAAAAACCCCAAAAAAACCAATTTCACTACAGAAAGCACCCGGATGAGAAAAATCTCAAGTTTACAGATGAAAGGCAAATCCTGTAATCCTTGACTTACGACAGTTCATTTAGTGACCGTTCAAAGTGACATGGGCCCTGAAAAAAGTGGCTTAGGGCTGTTTTTCACACAACTGCTGCAACACCCCCATGGTCACATGATCAACGTTCAAATGCTTGGCAACCAACTCATATTTATGACGGTCGCAGTGTCCTGGGGTCACGTGATCCCCTTTTGCGACCTTCTGACAAGCAAAATCAAGGGGGAAGCCAGCTTCACTGAACGACCGCGTGACTAACAAAACAAGCGCAGTGATTCACTTAACAACTGTGGCGAGAAAAGTCGTAAAATGGGGCAAAACTCACTTCACCAATGTTTCACTTAGCAACATACGTTTTGGGCTCAATTGCGGCCATAAGTCAAGGACCACCTGCATAGCATTTGGAGGAACAAAATAATTCTGATTCTGGGTATTAAAACCAGTTTCCAAAAAAGAGGAAGAAGGAACGATGGGAAGTTTAGCAGAAGCTCCGTAGGCTCTAAACAAGATTTTAGTTCCTTGTCAAGTCTGTTTTTCCCAAGTCAGCTTAAAACAGGTTTATAAATGCAGATACCCCCTGGTAATAAGCCAACATAGGATGATAATAATAATAATGGAAGCTTTTGTTCCATTATTACTTCCATCTTTTGCTAGCCAGCTGATCAGGAGACCGTCTTGCACTAAAATCGGAGAGATTATGAGGAGCCACTCGTCTATGGCTCCCCAAAGCAGGATGAAGGGGACCACTTGGAGTCATGATAAAAATACACTTTTTCATAATGCCTCTTTAGGGCCTGCTCAGCTCCATGGTTTCCTCCTGCCATTAACAACCACCCACCACGCCTGGAACTACTGGGGCTACCAGCCCAAATCATGCAGGAACCTGAGCCATAAAAATATATAAAAAGGATCAGCATGGATGGCACATCCGTCCCTCATCTCGCCACCTTGCACCATTAAAAGTGAGTCGCTTAAATCCGCTATTAAAAATATAATGATACTTAAATCAAGGCGGAGGTGTCCCAACTTATTTCCAGCAAGACTTAGAATAACTTTATTGTCCCTTTGAAAGTACACTAATTTCGTTGCATATGCAGCTCTCCAAGAGTCTCTTAATATACACATGAACATGACAAAATAAATACAAAATTATGCACAGACCCACATATATTCTATGACCTGACAGTTTAGTTCAGATGTATGCATCTACATGGGGAGAGAAACGAATCTTGCCAGTTTGCCAGACGTATGGCTTAGGGAACAAAGCCGTTTCAGTATCTGGAAGTCCTGCTAGAAATACTTCGAAACCCCCTCCCAGAGGGGAGCAACAGAAACAGGCCCTCAAGTGGGTGTGTGAGGTCTCTAACAATGCTTTGGGCTCTAAGCACACTGCGCTTATAAGCAGTAACCTGAATAACGGGAAGCGAGCTTCTCCACTGTCCTCACCACTCTCTGTAGGGACTTTCTATCTGAGGCGCTGCTGCCACCAAACCAAACAGGGATGCAGATTTTTAAAACGCTCTTGATCATGCCAATGTAAAAAGTGGCCAGGACAGAAGGAACATGCTAGGTTAAAGAGAAATGTCTATGAAGCAAATTGGCATAACGTTTGATTTTTGAAACAAGTGCTTCGGAGTCAAGTTGGAAAAATCGCTTTGAAGTTATCAGGACTTTGAAAGAAGCATTTGTTCTTGCCATTTGTAGTTTTTGGACACACTGGTAGTCCTTGACTTACAACAGTTCGTTTATTGACTGTTCGAAGTTACAAAGGCGCTGAAAAAAGGAACTTATATGACCTTTGATTTACAACCCGTTGGTTAGCAACCAGTCAAAAGTAGGACGCACCCCAAAATATGGGACTTTTGACCTGGATTTAAAAGTCTAATGCCCACTTCCCCTTTTGTGTGCTTAGCAAGCACAGCCTGGATTTGCAGCACCTTGAGGTCATCTGTCCACAATTTATGATATCCCCCCCACCCCCGAGACTGGCACTTAACTTCCAGTTTTTGGCAAATGCTTCCCTTTAATGACCCTTGCCACGTTTGCTTAACGACTGCCTTAAACAAAGGTTATAAAACCAGGCACGGTCATGACTTACAACCCAAGCCTCACGAGTTATACGACCCAAATCGCGGGCTCCGTTACGGTCGTAGGTTGAGAACTACCTGTATTTTCAGTTCTCAAAGAGTCCAGATAAGGGGGAAAAAAAAGGGAAGAGGTCATACTTACTGTAGCCCATCAGTTCTCCCCCGGGAGCTTCTGCCACAATAAAATACTCTGGCCAGTGAGCCAAGTACTGCAAGTAGAATGGAATTCCATACTATGAAGGGTTTTATGTTAAGGAAAATTCATCTCAACCAGCCTGCATTCAAGAACAAACTCAGTCTCATCCCAATTTTTTTTTTAAAAAAAACCACGTTTATGAGAACCACTCCAAAACTCCACTAGTTTTGCCTGTTAGCAACATGCTTGTGATCAATCTATGAAAGAAGCCATCGCGTTCCAGAAAGTTAAATATTCCCTTCTGGGTAGGAAATTACAAGGTAAGCTGCTCTTGTCCCCATTGTAGGTGTGTTTCTTCCGTGGTTTTTCTGTTGTATCCCCATGAAGAGCCCAACAATAAAAATATGTGTCTGCCTCTTAGAGAAACACCTGCAAGTGTTTAGGGAGCTGCTAGGGCTCCCTAGCGAGTATCTTCCAGTGGCAACCACATAAGGTACGCAAAGAGAGCAGGAGAAGAAGCAACAGGTGGAAATTAACCAGGGAGAGAAGCAACCTAGAACTGAGGAGAGATTTCCTGACACGGAGGACAATTAACCAGTGGAACAGCCTTCAAAAGTTGTGGCTGCTCCATCACTGGAGGTTTTTAAGAAGAGACTGGACAGCCATTTGACTGGGATGGCATAGGCTCTCCCATAGGCTTGAGCAGGGGGTTGGACTAGAAGACCTCCAAGGTCCCTTCCAAACTCTCTTATTCTGTTAATGAACCAGTGTGCTTCCAGAAGTTGTGGCTGCTCCATCAGTGGAAGTTTTTAAGAAGAGATTGAACTTAAGGAGAAATTTCCTGACGGTGAGGACAATTAACCAGCGGAACAGCTTGCCACCAGAAGTTGTTCATCATCTGGAGGTTTTTAAGAACAGAGTGGACAGCCACTTGTCTGAAATGGTATAGGGTTTCCTGTTTGAGCAGGAGGTTGGACTAGAAGACCTTCAAGGCCCCTTCCATGTTTCATGTTCTAGAAGAGGAGGAGGAGGAAGAGAAGGAGAAGGAGAAGAAGAAGGAGAAGGAGGACGAGGATATTTTCTATTCCATTTTATCCCGTTCCATTCCACATATCCTACCCTATCCTATCAAAACCCCAGCTATGACGTCTTCCAGCCAAGTCTTCCAAAAGATACAGTCTCTGTCAGTGGATCCAAGTTGCTGTGGAAATCAAGGAAAAAACACTTTAAACACTGAGAGAAGGATCAGGCAGCAGCAAAATTGAACATTTCTTAGCCAGGGGGTGGGGCAGTCCTTCCAGCTTCTTCCAACCCACAGAAGTGTCCCTAGACCACAAGTGTCATTTTCGCCGACGTCATAGCAATGGGAAGCAAATTCCAGCACTCTGAGCGACAAAACAGCACTTAGTCCTCGACTTATGACCACAACTGAGCTCAAGCTTTCCGTTGCTAGGCGAAAGAGCTAAGTGGGCTTTGCCCCATATTGTGACCTTTCTTGCCGCTGCTGTTAAGGGAATGACTGCAGTGGTTCAATTAGCAACACGGCTGTTAAGTGAACCTGACTTTGCTTGTCAGAAGGTCGCCAAAGGGGAGCACGTGACCCCGGGACACGGCAATATGTCGTAAATATGAAGCAGTTGCCAAGCGTCCAGATGGAGACAGTGGTTTACAAGTGTGAAAAACGTTCAAGTCACTTTTTTTCAGTGACCCTGGAACTTCGAACAGTCGCTAAACGAAGTGTTTTTAAGTCAAGAACTCCCTCCTGTTCTTAGTTCAGGGTCTGATGGAAAAACATAAAAAGACAGGACTTACCTCCAGCTAGCTCAACCTGTCCATCGAGGGAATATTTAATCGGAATGGAGCTGGAAGGGACCTTGGAGGCCTTCTAGTCCAACCCCCTGCTCAAGCAGGAACGTCAAATGATTTTCTTTTTCTCTTACATAGCAACGCAGCAGTAATTCATAGCGCAACCTCTACATGATACGGGGAAGTCCTTGACATACAACGGTTCATTTAGTGACCGTTCAAAGTTACAATGGCACTGAAGAGAGACTTATGACCGTTGAGGCATTCCCCCGCGGTCACGTGATCAAAATTCAGACTGTTGGCGACTGACTCGTACTTATGACCGTTGCCGTGTCCCAGGGTCACGTGATTCCCTTTTTGCGACCTTCTGACCAGCAAAGTCATTGGGGGAAGTCAGATTCACTTAACGACCATGTTACTAACTTAACAGTGATTCACTTAACGACTGTGGCAAGAAAGCTCGTAAAGCGGGGCAAAACGTACTTAACAAATGTTTCACTTAGGGACAAAAATGTTGGGCTCAATTGTGGTCGTAACTCGAGGACTGCCTGTACAAGAAACCAGCAGGCAGGCCTGGAGCATTGATTATGAAAAGAAAGCTAGTCTGATATAGTGGTTAAGTGGCTAGACTAGAAATTTCCAAACTCTGAGTTCTAGTCCCTCCTTAGGCAGGAAACGTGGCTGGGTGACTTGCTCCAATCCTTCCCCCTCACCCCAACCTACCTCACAGGGTTGTTGTTATAGAGGAAAAAAATGAGAAAGGAGTATTAGGCGTGTTCGCTGCCTTGAGTTCCTTACAACAATAAAGTAATAAAGGCAGGATTAAAAAATGAATAAATCAAATAGAAACAATAGGTTGCTTCTTTCTGGTGTGGCTCCTACGTCTGGTTTATGTGTGCCTCTACTGTGTGTTTGTAAGTAACCAAATTAAAAAAAAAAGGAAAATCTTCCAGATGATAAAATTCTCTCAGGATTTTCAAGAACCACCTGGATGGTTGGTTTAACTGGTCTTTCTGCACGACGCAGAGGGTTGGACTAGATGATCTCATGCTTCCTTCCATCATTCTAGGGTTGTAATGTAGCCAATGACAGGAAGGGTGTTTGGAAAAGCTGGCCTTTGTGGTTAAAGCCAAACAAGAAGGGCCAGAAGTGCGGTTTCCTTCTCCTCCCTTCCATCCATCAACGCCCTCCTCAAACTCTATGAGATTGTAGCTAATTAAAAGACAGATGTGGGTAATATCCAAATTCCACTCTGGGAAATCTGACAAGTGAGTTGAAATAGAGTGGAAACTCCCATTTTTACACTTCCAAGAAGTAAGCAATTTGAGCCATCAAGGGAATATCACACCCTTGTAAAGAAGCAAGAAAAGCCTCTTGGTAGTGAGATGGGCGGCATATAAATCCAATCGATAAATAAGGAAAAAATGAAACAGCTTTAATTCTTGCTTTAGTTCTAGAAGGCTGTTCGTAGAAACAACCCCCCAAAAAATGGACAGCAAAAAAAGGCCTAGGGGGTCCTTTGACTCTGCCTTTTCAGTGTGTGTTTTTGTTATTTATTTTTAATTCTTATTTTTACATTTTGTGTGTGTGTGTGTGTGTGTGTATTCCTGTGTATTCCTGTGTGTCTAATCACACTTGGCCCATAGAGTTCTGTTGCATTGCGTTGCATTCCATTCCATATATTGTTCTGTTCTGTTCTATTCTAATTCTATTCCTTATTCTATTCTATTCTAATCTAATCTTATTCTTATTCTAATGTATATATGTACATATGTGTATGTATATGTGTATATATGTGTGTATAAACATGATGGTAAATATGATATAATACAATATGATATAATTATTATATCGTATTATATATTATTGTATTTTTTATATATCGTCAGAGATGTACCTCTGGCCTTGAAAAAGCCAAACCACATTGGACCCGCTCGGGGCCCGGAAGGGAGACCACCCGGAGATCCAAACGGCTGTTTCCGAAAAACCCCCGAGAGACGGAGCCCGCAGGCGCCCCTCCCTTCCTCCGGCCAGGGCTTTAGCGCCAGCAGCTCAATCCTTCCCACCCGGGGAACCGCCCCTGCTGTCCCTGGGCAGGAGACTACCAGGTGATGCCGGGGCCAGATTGGGATGGGAAGAGGGCCCTTGAGGTCACTTAGTCCACCCCTACCCCCATCCCGCCTGGGCTCAGGACGCGGTTTGGGCCCTCTCCAGCCCCCCCCTACTCCCCCTCCCCGGGCTCCGCTCTTCCTTCCTTAGAAGCTCCTTCCCAAGCGCGGCTTCCCTCCCTTCTCCCAGATCCACAGCAAGGGCTCCCCTCGAGGTCATCTAGACCGCCGCCCCCGTCCGGCGCAGGGCCCGGGGCCTTACATGTTGTTGAAGCGGAAGAGGTCGTTGCAAGTGAACGCCCGCAGAGAAGTCATGCCTGTCTCCAGGGCAGCCGACCCGGAAGCCGCCGCCGCCGCCGCCGCCGCGATGCACCGCCTCCGTGACCCCGAGCGTTTCCGCTCTGTTGCCGGGCAACGGAGCCTCCGAAGCCGCGCCCACCCGAGCGTAGGAGACGCGCGCCGAGCCCAGAGACGCCGAAGCCACGCCCGCCTGAGCGTAAGAGGCGCGCCAATCCCAGAACCTCCGAAGCCCCGCCTCTCTACGAGAGCGTAGAGAGAAGTCTGTAGAAGCGCGCTGTATTCCTCGCAGCCGTCCCTTCCGGGTTCGCATCTTGTAAATGGGACCCTTTAGGTCTCTTCTCCAATCTCCTTCATCGGACTACCTCGCAGGGCTGTTGTGTGGGGAACAGGCGGCTATATGAAACGCAATGCAAGCACCTCCCCTCTGATCATCGGGGGACTGAGTGGAACCCTTACAGCTGTGTTTCTCTCCTTTGGCAACTTTAAGAGAGGTGGATTTCAACTCCCAGAATTCCCCAGCCAGCCAAGCCCACCTCTCTGCCAGGGAATTCTGGAGCTGAAGTCCACCTCTCTGCCAGGGAATTCTGGGAGTTGAAGTCCACCTCTCTGCCGGGGAATTCTGGGAGCTGAAGTCCACCTCTCGGCCGGGGAATTCTGGGAGCTGAAGTCCACCTCTCCTAAAGTTGCCAAAGGGCTTTACACTGCACATATATGGCGAGATGCCAATTCAATTTTGTATCATGCACTCAGGATGCCACACACAAAATCACACAAACACACACATCCCAATTCCAAAGACATCATTCCCACAACACATAAAAATAGGTGCATCCATCCAAATACTTTTCAAACACAACCCTTAATCTTAAAAAGACCATTACCGTGTAAGAACGTCCATTTAAAACCTTTATTTGCAACCGTAGGTCTCAGCCAAATCCAAATAAAATCCCAGCAATCCATTTCACTGCAAAACACCCCTTCTCATCTTAACAGCCTTGTTGGTGTAACACTTCTGTGTTGTTGTTTTTTCTTATATCCATACAGCGTGTATATATACTGAGTGGACGGAGAGAAAAAGTTGTGAAAAAGTTATCTATAAAACCCCGAAACCCTTAGAAACGCTCTATTCCGTGAATCAAATGCTGAATCGAATTTGTTTGTTGGAGAGAAATGATTAGTTTGCCACTGTGGAACAATATCTGTGCCCTTCCTCAAATTCTATTCATCCCTTAACTCTTTTCAAAGCAACTTTATTTCTCGCGTTCATTTGTTTGACCTGATGAGTGGCGCGGTGGCCTAGAGGTGGAGCTCTCGCCTCACAATCCCAAGGCTACGAGTTCAATCCTAGGTAGAAGCAGGTATTTCTCTCTCTCTCTGGGCACAATGAGAATCTACCTGCTGAACAAAACTCCGCATCGGCGACAGGAAGGGCATCCGGCCAGTAAACACTCAGCTCCATTCAGTTGCACAGGCTCCACCCCTTTGCAAGGGATTATGGGGTGGTTAAATGATGATGATTCATTCGACCTGATCCGCTCAGATCCAAGTGACTTCGTAGCCCGAAGAAGCAAGCCGACTTACAGCGGCTTCTTTTTTCTGGAGGCCTGTTCTAGACGGTAGCGAGAAATCATCTGAACGAGGATCGCGCAGTTGATGGAAAGGAACCCCAAACCCGCCAGCCAGAGGAGCAGAAATGTATTCTGCCCTTGAAACTCGAGGAAATAAGCGGGGAGCAGCCAGAGACCCTGCCCCAGGAGCCACAGCGATAGCAAGAGTGCCCCCCGCCCCCAGGACATCTGCAGGAAAGGCAGGACCAGAGGGAGAAGGGACAGGTACCACAAGAAGTACTGGGAGGTGCAGACTTTGTTAAAGCTCACAAAAACCGCCGTTTGCAAGAAGCAGCAGAAAGCCAGGTCTCGGTGGTAGACGAAAGAGATGGCCAGAAGCAGCAGCAGCTGGGGCAGGAAGGCAGCCAGCCCCAGCGCCAAACTCCAGCGGCTTTCAGCCGTCAAATACAGCAGGTAGAAGTAGGGCGAGAAGTTGTGGCGGGTGTCCCTCCGGAGCAAATGGTAGAGGTAGGTGTGCTGCAGGAATTCCCAGCCGTAGTAGACGTAGAAGGCAAGCGCCAGGGTGGCAAAGGCGGTCCCGGAGACGGTGGCAAAAATCAGGACGTCCCGCGTGAACCAGGTCCGGGGCAGCCCAAAGTGGCGGCCGGCGCAAGCCGCCTCCCGTTTCCGTTTGTCCCGTTCTGCTCCCGGGTGGCTTTGCAAATAGAGAATGAAGGCCAGCGCGTAAGTCACGGGATAGAGCTTGACGTGTACGGCAAGACCATACAGCACAGCCGCCTTCACTAGACGCCTCTTGGCCAGGTAGTAGAGGGTGCCAAGGACCAGGCTGGCGACGAGAGACTCGGCATTGCCTCGGCTGGACACTGTCATGGGGAGCGGGTTAAAGAGCCAGAAGGCACAGCAGCCGCAAGCCGTTCGGCTGTCCAGTCCTCGGAGGAGCAAGATGCGGTCAATCAGGAAGGCAGCCACCAGATCCCCAGCCACAAAAAGGATCTTGCCAAACAGGTCGCCGACATAAATGTTGGGGGTTAACATCCAGGCCAGGAGGGGAGTGTAGCGGTAGGTGGCCCGCTGGTAAGGGGACTTTCCTTCGGTGACGTATCTGGCGGCATCGGTGAAGACCTGGTAATCGATGTCTGTGTATTTCACCCGCATTGTTCTGTCCTGGTGGATCCCGTAAAACGTCAGGCCCAGCCTGATTAGCAAAGCACTGCCGAATAAAACCTCCCTCTGGAGCAACCCCTGGAGAATCCGCTGGCCTGCGCTCAGAGGGGGATCCGGACATGCGTCCCCCAGACCGGGATCATGGTGAGAAGCAGGTCCAGGAACCAGCCCGGATTTAAGAGCTCGTTTCAACATGGTTGCCCACAGAACAAAAGATCAAGGTAGAAGACTCTCCACCACGCTCTTCTGAATTTAGCAGGCACTCCTGTTTAAAAAAAAAAAAAAAGTAAAAAAGGCAGAGATTGAATTTCAAAATGGGACAGGCAGGCCACCACCTTCCTGACTCATATGCTAAGCCATATTTGTTCATATTTGAATATAAAATGTAAATATAAAGTAGTGTAGTAAAAAAGACTAGGGGACTGGAGGCTAAAACAGACGATGGACGGTTGCAGGAACCGGGCTTGGCTAGTCGAGGGAAGAGAAGGACCAGGGGAGACAGGAGAGCAGCCTTCCGATATTTGAGGGGCTGCCCCAGAGAAGAGGAGGGGGTCAAGCTATTTTCCAAGGCACCCGAAGGCCAGAGAAGGAATAATGGATGGAAACTGATCAAGGAGAGATTCAACCTGGAAACAAGGAGAAATTTTCTGACAATGAGAACCATTAACCAGTGGAGCAGCTTCCCTCCAGAAGTTCTGGGCGCTCCCTCACTGGAGGTTTTCAAGAAGAGATTGGACAACCATTTGCCTGAAAGGGTCTAGGGATATCCTACTTGAACAGGGGGCTGGACCAGAAGAACTCCAAGGTCCCTTCCAGCTGTGTTTTGAATTGAATTGAAAAAGGTTGTGGGTGCTCCATCGCTGGAGGTTTCTTAGAAGACACTGGACAACCCTCTGTCCAAAACAGTGTAGGGTTTGTACTTGAGCAAGGGGTTAGACCAAAAGACCTCCAAGGTCCTCTGTTATTCTGTTATATTTATTTGTTAAATTTATTTGTCACTCATCCTGCTGCTACTCCGGACAGCTTATAACAGTAAAACGGGAAAAAACCAATAAAACGGAAATTCTGGGAGTTGGTCCACTGGTTTTAAAGTTGCCAAGGTTGGACACGCTTGCAAACAAAGACAGGATTCTATAGCTTATTTTTCCCTCAGTTACTTTGGCAGAGAAGCCAAAACTGCCACAGACATTATCGGCAGAAAAAAATTGTTTTCCCTAGAAAAGATCCAGAGACCAATTTTCCCCCCAACAGTTAAGTTCCTCCACCAGTGAAGGAACAAGTGAAGTTTTATCACAACTTTGAGGGATGGCTATAAGAAAAAGTTTAAAAGTTGTTAAAATGAGTAAATTGCAGGCATGAACTGCGTAGTCTCTCTCTCTCTCTCTCTCTCTCTCTTTCTCTTTTTCACGACTTTTGTTAGCAGAATGGCATTGCTGAGGAGCACTGAAAATTTTATGTACTTTCTATCTTCAACTACACGCTCCACACACGGAAAGAACAGGCCCAGCAAAAATCCCATTAAACTGCTCTTTGTCCTGCAACATTCATTGGGATAATTGTCGACTGTAATTAAAAAGATAATAATTAACTCTGGGAAGGGATTTAAAGGGACCGAGACCCCAACATCCCTTCTGCTACAGGCCAAGGGTTCCTATTTCAAGTGTAACTTTGAAATAGAATGTAAAGCCATTTAAAGAGCCCTTTTACTACATTAAACCTCCAAAGCCAAAATAAATGGGGAAGCCAGGGAGAAATGATAACGCTGGCAGTCTTGCATGAAACAATTTCTACTTTTGCTGACACCAACAGAGTTTGCAAAAGAAGTGAACACAGATAATAGCAACAGGGGGAAAAAGCAGTAAGCTGTATGAGCCGAAGACAAACGAGAGAAACTCCGCTCACTTTTCACGATGGAAAAATGCAGCCTCCAAACTTATTTTCAAATTTCATTCCCAATTCTTTTGAAAAGTACACTTTGAAGAGGGGAAACTGAGGTGGAGTTTCACACAAGGTGCTTTTCCAAAAGGCAACTGGAATGTTTCCTTTTTTTGAGGAAGACGACATTTCGCTTCTCATCCAAGGAGCTTCATTAGTTCATGGTGAAGTAATGAAGCTTCTTGGATGAGAAGCAAAATGTTCTTCTTCCTCAAGAGAAAAAAACACAATCTTTTGAGACAAAAGATCACTGAGAATCTCCACAGACAGTTTCACACAGAGCTTTTCTCTGCCACCTCTTCGTTTAGATCAGAGGTGCCCATCCTTGGCAACTATAAGACTTGCAAACTGTAGGAATCTACTATCAATGCAAAGACTGGTCATGAGTCACATTTTAGTGCCAATGTAACCTTGAACAATGGCTGTAAGTTGGGGACTCCCTGGATAGTATTCCTGGGGGAGTGGGCTACCCAGTGATATATAAGAAGAAGGAAGAGAAATTTGCTCTTTCCGGACTCAGAGAGGGGAAGAAAGAAGAAGGGAGGAGGAGGAGGAGGAGATTGTAGTGATAGTGGTATAGTGGAAGAAGAAGAAATAAAGCTCGGGAAGGAGGAGGAGGAGGACAGGAAGAGGGAGGAGGAGGAATTGGGGAAGCAGCAGAAGAAAAAGGGGAGAGGAGGAGGAAGTGGTTTAAGTGGTGGTAGAAGAAGAACAGATGAAGCTCGAGGAGGAGGAGGAGGAGAACAGGGAAGGTGAAAAAGAGGAGGGGGGGGAAGATGCAGAAGGAAAAAGGGGGAAGGGGAAGGAAAGGAGAAGGAAGTGGTGGTGGCAGTAGAAGAACATGCTCGCTCAAGAAGGAGAACGGAGGAGGAGAAGGAAATAAGAAAAAAGGGTGAAGGAGAAGGAAGGGGTGGTGGCGGTAGAAGAGAAAGAACTGATGCAGCTCGAATGAGGAGGAGAAGCAAAGAAATGAAGGAGGAGAAGAGGAAGATGGAAGGGAAGGAGGAGAGGAAGGGAAGAGGAAGAAAAGGCGCATCTCCCCTTCTTTGATGGTCAAGGAGAAGGAGGAGGAGGAGGAGCAGCCCCAGCATCTTCTTCCTGCTCTCGGGGTGCCCCTCTGGAGGCTCTGTCCTGTCCTCCCTCTTAGCCCAGGCGCCCCTCCAGGTGCAAAGGCTTCCAGGCGTCCACTGGGGGCGCCCAAGAGCTGCAGCGGGGGGCG